>ML788197.1:70131-108955 GCA_009831015.1 Picea engelmannii | reverse complement strand
CTAAGATTAGAGTACCACAATTTGATGGTCATAATGTTCTGAACTATGAGATGTGGAGAAACACGATGAAAACATTTCTAGGAGCACAAGGGTATGATGTTTAGTACTTAATTGTTACAAGATACACAAGTTCAAAGAAACTGAAGACTGAAGCCAGTAAGGAATTGAAGAGAAGAAACAAAATAGCAATGGATTTCATTTTGGAAGGATTACTGGATTTGGTAAAAGACAAAGTGGTACAATGTTCATCAACCAAAGAAATTTTGGGTAAGCAACATAATCTATACTTTAAGGAATCCAAGTCTATCGCAGAGCCATAGTGTACTAATAAGAATAAATAAGATGTTGAAGCAGAACATGATGAAATATTCTCTTCATGTCAAATAGATTCAGAAGAAGAAGATTTTGAAGAAGGAGTAGTAAATATTGAACAAAATTAATCAGCACTATAGATGATCTGATGAAAGAAGGAAGGACAAACACGTCACTCAAGGAAGAATTGATCGAGCTAAATAAGGGGTCTCAAAATACCAACTCTGAAGAAGTCCAACAGATGATTACAAACTTAAAAGTCTAGTTAGAAGAATCCATAAGGATTGAAGAAGCATGCAAAAATAATTGGAAGAAAAACATTCTTTGGAAGATAAAATAGTAGCACAAAGAAAGAAAGCAGAGAAAAAAGAAAAGATTTTGACTAGCCATATCAAGGAAATATATGAGGACTTAAATAATCTTGAAGAAAAATTCAATCATAAAGAAAGAAGACTTGAAGAAGTAATTGTATCCTCGAAGACCCAAATTGAAGAAGCAAAGAGAAATGAAGATATCATGAAGATCCATATGATGAAGAAAGAAGAAGAGTGTGATAAGCTTGAAGAAGAAGTTGTCACATTAAGAGTTAAAGTTGTCAAGCTTAGCAAGAACACTAAAGAGAGAGAAAGCTCCACACTATCAGTGAATAAATTTGAAGGGAAGTGTTACATGTTTCTATAAAGGAAGAATGAAGAGAAGTCTAAGAGCTATGTAGAAGTAATCAAGGGTCCTACTAAGAAGGAAGAATGTGAGCCCTCAAAGAAGAATATTCCAGAAATGAAGAAAACTCAAAAATAATATTATAGAAGAGACAAATATCAAAGAAGACCCTCCACTTTTAGGTATCAAAGAAGCTTCAATCATTGTGAAGGAAACAACATAAGAGAAGATCATGATTAGCCAAGGAATGAATTCAGAAGGACTACAACACAAAAAATATCATTCACTCCCAGGTATCAAAATTTATTTTATGGTCAATGTTTTTCTTGTGATAACTTTGGACATAAAGTTGTAGATTACAGAGCTTATGGAAGAAATGGTCAAGCAAGAAATGCGTATGTGACTCCATACAATATTGAATGTTACAAATGACATAACTATGTATACATAGCTCATAAATGTAGAATAATGATGGATAATTCCATGAAAGAGCACATTGATATCATATATAAGAAGGTTTGAAAAAGAAAACAAGAATAGGTAAAGGAAGAATAGATGAATGAAGAACACCCATAAGTCATACTCTCAGGATTTGCAGTAGTACAAAATCATGACAAATATATAGGCAAAAAGGAAGATATCAAATACATGACAATTTGGGAAGAAATGAAAAACAAGAAGAAAATGTGAATGAAAACGAGGTCCCAAAGATCATACTCGCAATATTTGCATCATCGCAAAATCATGATGAATCTATAGGAAAAGAGGAAGATGTCAAAATCCAGGAAGAAGATGAAAAGGATGTCAAGATTTAGGAAGATGATAAAGAGGAAGATGTCAAAATTCAAGAAGATTATGAAGAGGAATATTACTCTGCATTAGGGTGGATTACTCCACCTTTTTGAGCCATTCGGCTTGGCGATTCCCAATAAATATGAATATTGAAGAGGGGGAGTCTAATCAATAGCTCTACATATTAGAGAACTATCATTTGAGCAGTCTGAATTACTTGCAGATTTTGGAAAGGAAATTTCAGAATGGTTTAATGACAGAAGTGCATAATGTATTTTGACAGTTTGATTGTTTGAGAAAGATCTTTCAGAACACATTCCCATGCAGGTATCAACTAAAATTTATGAAGAATACTAGTGGCACACTTTTCAGGAAGATATTCATTACTGTATAGAGGACTCCATGGATGTATCCAAATAGGGACATATTCAATACATATTGTTGCAGACATGTAGATTTTGATTTGTTGAACATACAACTTGAAAATAATGAATATGTAATGATCAGTTACAATGGAGTCGAATAATTATTCAGAAGAGTAAATAGACATATGGGTCAACATTATGTGCATTTGAGTAGAAGAATCATGGATAGTTTATGACATATGGGAACAAATGGATTTGTGAGATCATTGGAAGGTGTAGATAGATATATGACAATAGATGAAACCATATTTGACAAGTGGAATTAGTTAGTCACATGAAGGAAAGCGGTGAAAGGCACAACAAAAAAGGGAAAGAGAAATCGTCAATAGAAGCCATACCGTCAAAGGAAAATTGTTGAAAAGTATGGTCATTGATGTGAACTTGACAAGCAATGAAAATTTGAAGTCAAGTCATTTTTGAATTCTTTTTATATATGTCAATGAATTACAAGAAGAAGAACCAATGGACAAGAAGCACCAAAAGAGAGGAAATAATTCAAGTACAGAAATCCCCACATTGATCTACTTGACATCTTGTAGATAATTCAAGGGGAAAGATATTGTCAGAGAAAGAGACCAGATTA
This sequence comes from Picea engelmannii, assembly GCA_009831015.1. Taxonomy (NCBI): domain Eukaryota; kingdom Viridiplantae; phylum Streptophyta; class Pinopsida; order Pinales; family Pinaceae; genus Picea; species Picea engelmannii. The sequence continues at coordinate 106,183 of ML788197.1, read as the reverse complement.
GAAGCATGAAGATAGGGGGAGTTACCCTTTTTCCTATCATGTCCAAGAGGAATAAAGAGAAATATCATAAGCATGAAGACAAGGGGAGCAGCCCCAAAGGGAGATAACCTTTGCCATTGATGTCAAAGGGGAAGATAAACATGTGGAGAGAAAGATCATGAGCATTGGTCACATGTGGAGCATGAGTGTTGGAGTATGAGTGATGCCATCAATGCCAAAGGGGGATATTGTTGGATAGTTGGTTGTCATTGATGTTATGGATAGTTAGCTGGTATTGATGTTATCAGAAGTGGTTTTCATTGATTTCAACATATTTGATGGGTATAATTGAAGAATTTTACAAAGTGGTCCTCTTATGGCATAGATTTAAGCATGGCCCTCGCGGGAAGATGCTTTGAAAAAATATACAAGTAACCCAGACGTGTGTTCATGAGGCCCAAATTTAACGGAGAAAAATGAGGTTAGAAAAAACTTCAAATGTATACAAAACCCCCATAGATGTATAGTCCTCTTCATGCCATTTACAACGGTAGGTGGTACAACATGTGGTTCCTCATAGTTGAGGAGTTACGAGGTCATGAAGTTGGAAGCCCCAAAGAATAATTAATAATCCCCTAAACTGTTGCAACAACAAGTTACAAGTATTTAATTAAAGGGTAAAATGGTTATAATAAGAAAGTACAGGACAACCCTAAAGTCAAGGAAATAAGTCACATGGGCAAGTATAAATACACTTCAAGATGCCTCTCATTCTTACACACACAAGTTCAATGATTATATATCTTTCAAGTGATATTTGTTAAACTATTTATTGTACTAGCATATCTCAAGAAGTAAAGGGAAGGAAATGGAAAAGGCTAATGTCATTAGCTTTATGAGGTTATCTGTGGGTCGCAGTGGAGCAAGTCATGGACATTCATGGGTCACAGTGGAGCAAAGCACAGACATTCATGGGTTGAGAATTTGCAAGTTGTGGATCTGTGAAAAGTTCATGAAGAAGAATTTATATTTGGTTTGTTGAAGATGATATGCACCAGGTTGGTCTATTGGTATGAGATGTTATGCACCAGGTCTTCTTTATAAGAGTAAAGGTATGTCTTTTATGTGTTAGTTTTGAGGCTTGTATCATGGTAGTTATGGCACATGCTTAAGGAATGTCTTGGATTCCCTTGGTTGAGGTTTATTTCTTGGTGACATTGACATATCATTGGTACATTGTGTATGGTTGTTATGGTTCATTGTTAGAGGCACATATTTTTGATATTGGCATATATTTGAGGTATATACTTGGTATGTGATCTTGGTTTTTATGGTGCATACTTGAGGCATATTATTGAGACATTGGCACATCTTGGATACTTGGCATATGGTTTTTTATATGATATATGCTTGAGGAATATCATGAGTGTTATGTCACATGTTTGAGGTATATGCATTGGATGTTATGGTACATGCTTGAGGCATGTCTTGGTCATGTTGGTACATGTTGAGAAACATCTTGGTGATGCCATTGTACATTAGAGACATATATTGGCTATATTGGTATCCAATTTGGTATATTTCATGGTGATGTTATCACCTGCTTGAGGCACTTTATTGATGATATCCTATTATATATGGTGGCATATGTATGAGGCACATTCTTTGGTGCTTGGTTAAGGCATATCATTTGGTACATAGTTGATGTTTGGTACATGGTACATGGTTTTGGTATACAATTAAGGTATATGTTTGATCATTGATGTTATGGTACCTACACTTGGTATATTGTATGGTACATGATTGGTGATATTGAGACACACCTTGGTGATTTTATGGTTCATGAGTTGATGATGATATGGTACATTTCTAGAGGAACTTCTTGGTGATCTTAGTACATGGTATGATACATGTTTTGGTACATGGTATGATATAGGTTTGATGCATAGTTGATGCATGGTTGATACAAGTTGATGTACATGGTATGGTGATGGTTTTGATATCCATGTGAGTGGATATGATTGATGATTATATATCAGTGACAATGACAGTGACAGTGACAATGACAGTGACAGTGACAATGACAATGACATTGAAAGTGACAGTGATAGTGATAGTGATAGTGATGGTGACAGGGACAGTGACAGGTTGGATGATTGGTTGATCATTGAGAACATGTTGATGTTACATTGGCAGTGACAATGAAAGGTTGGTTGATGATAGTGGCAATTATAGGTTGATTAGTAGTAGTGACAGTTTGAGTCTACACTTATATTTCAAGGTGACAGGATGGGGCAAGGAAAGGGGGTTGTAGCCTCCTTCCCTTTTTTGCCAGAGAATTCAAGGAGTCGTAGCTTCCTTTAGGTTAGAGATTGTAAATTAGGGGGTCGCAGCCTCCTTCTAGTTGGAGCTAGAGAACACAGGGAGATGGAGCTTCCTTCAGGTTGGAGCCTGTGAATCAAGGGGTTGTAGCCTCCTTCCAGTTGTAGCTGGAGAATTCAGGAAGTTGTAGCTTCCTTCAGGTTGGAGCTTGTAAATAGGGGGTTGGTGCCTCCTTCCATTTGGTGCTGGAGAATAGGGAAGTTGGTACTTCCTATGAATGTATTCTTGATATATATAAGAAAAAATTTCATGGTTTTCTCCCATTTGGGTTTCCACATAAATTCTGGTGTACTATGTACTTGTGGTTGTTTATTATGCATTGATTAATGATATTGTTTATGATGCAATGATATATTGAATTCATAAGTTATAAACTATTGAATACTACTGATAAAGTTAAAGTGTATGTATATTGTGATTGAAAGTGGTTAAAAGTGCTCATACTGATTCACCCCCTGCCCCCCCCCCCCNTACCCCCTTCAATATTCCAATAAGAAGGACTAAGAAACATAGATTGTTTACATGCTTCCAAAGATTAATCATTTGTTTTTATGGTCTGTCAATTCTTATTTGACTTCTGAATTAATTTTTAGTGTTGATTATAATTGTTTTGTAGAGTTAAGACAATGGCAGTCTTGGTATTTACTTAGAAGACACAGATAGTGTCTATGTGATGTAACATTCCACCTTTGAATTCTAATCCTTACTTTGGTCCTTACCCACACAAGGGTATGAAGAGAAAGGTTTTGGTTGTAATTTAGATTTGAATTAGAAGAAAACATTCTCAGTTTTTTATCTCACATTTGGACTTGATGTGTAATGTTGTTTCATATTTGTCTTCTAATCATTTGTTAAATATGTTTCTTGAGGACTAATTGATATTAGTCCCAAGTACATATTGCTTGTGGACTAATTGATATTTTTGTAAAATATATAAACATAGAGTAATAATCCCACCTATATTTTCTTAGCCTAACAAGATTAAAAAATGTTGTTATAAGGAAATCCATTCCTTTTCATCAACATTTACTTGGAAACCATACTGGGGAACTTGTCCATAATTCTCTGGCATTTGTATCTTATTCTTTTGTACTTAGTGTGGTGATATTTCTCCCCCCTGTAGATAGGTTGAGTTCCCCTCACTTGGGCTCCCTACAAGTGCGACAAAATCTAATAAGTGGATGCTAACATGCTCCTAACAAACCATTCTATTTTATTTTGGGAGGGTTGAGAGAGAAGGAGAAAAGGTGTGTGTACCTGATTTCCAGCATTCATCCTTGTCGATCCAGTGGTTGAGATTGAATTGAAGCATCCCCCTCACAAAGTCTATTCAGCAAGAACAAATGAAATTTATCCTACTACTATCTATGATTAAGTAATAGCAACCCTACTAGTTGATAACTTAAACAGAGTGATCAAATAGACAAGAAATGAATAATAAAATTTAACAGAAACAGATCAAGTTATTTTATTAAATTAAAAGCCAGAATTTTACAGCCTGGTGATGTTGCAATCCTCCAAGCTTCCTTCTTCAACCATTGAACATGAATCTAGTTCAACTCCACACAAGAAAAGGTTTGGCTCTCCTTGACAAGATCATAAGTTTAATACACTTCTTTTTCCATGCCCTTCCTCACTCTGAATGCCCCGGTTATATAGATGCAGAAAGGGATAACTACTAGGATAAACCAGGAGTGTAGTTGAGGATAAGGTGGGATATGAATTATCTTCATGGTTATACTTTCTCCCATGATAATATGAAAGAAAAATCGAACCATATCTTGATAAAAAAAAAAAAAGAAAAAAAAAACAAGAACTAATGAGAACTTCCTCGAAGATTCCCTCTAAAATCATGGAGTTTGACCCAATCCACATGGATGCTCCCCTAGAGAGGTGGACAAGGTGTCCAAGATGCTCTCGTATCACTAGAAAAGGAGTATGGATGCTCCCCCAACATGGGAAAGGGGGTGTCCATGGTCAAACAAAGCCAAGACTGAGTGAAAAATGTCAAATTTGTAGGTTTTTAAAGGTATTTTCCTCTTGTTGATGCTCAAGGGAATGTAATGGATCATTCTTGCATAGTTTTGAGGTGGGGATACTTTGGAAAAGTGTGAAAAATAAGGTGTGACACTTAGCATAATGGATCATGGTATTTGCGACACTAACGACACCGAGTAGAGTGAAGTGTGACACTGATGACACTTAGCAAAGTGAAATCCGACACTTACTACACTTAGCAAAATGAGACAAAATGATATATAAAATATGCCTCCCAAAGTGTGATATCAAAGGAGAAAAACGATGGTCTAAACGCTTTGTAATAATGTGGAAGCAAGGAACTAAAGTTAGAAGATGTGTCAGAAAAGAAAGAAAACCTCTATTAATATACAAATATCATCCCCGAGGTAGTTATACCCATACTTGGAATAATCTAACTCAGAGCATGGCCACCAACCAATACACTGCCGATCCATGAAAGTACTAACTATGGATATGACCACCGAACATACAATTCAAATCCATATTTCCATGACTCGATAAAAATGTAGCCATGATATTGTACACAGTGGAGCTACAACATGACAGAACATAGCCACAACCCAATACAACATGGATATATGTCACAACATACATTAAAACTTCATAATATCCGTCGCATCCCAGGGAAGGAAGATAACAAAAATGAGTTCTTACTAAAATTCCCCCCCTAGGGTCTTCAATCCCGATCCCGAATAGTACGAATCTATCCATGTGAATATATTTATTGATGTAGAACATGGTAGAAACCACCTGATTAGAGATCAATAATGTATACCGATAACAAGTGCGAGGGAAATCACCAATGATGAAAATGACTTCCAAGGTACCTTAAGTACATTCCAACGAATGTGAATAAATGAGCTAAGGTCAAACATTTGTGAAATCATCCAATTAGAGGTCAATGATGTAAACCCATTGTTGAAAACAAGGAAAGTTTCCATTGAGGCATGCAGACTCCAAGTTACTAATTAGTTTCTAAGTCTAATTCCTATATAGATTGTTGAAGTTGACAGGAAAAGACTCATAGAAGGAGGGTCTTGATATATTCCCCAACATCAACATGAAACAAATAAATATAGCGATGAATAATGATGGATCAAATGATGGTGAACTAACATAGGGGTGAAAATGAAGAGTTTGACTTCCCTTGAACATATGGAAAAACAATGAATGGCTTGGAAACATTAACTCAATAGGGCATGAATGATAGTTATGATGATGTGACGACAACTAACGTATCTCTTCGAAGGATTCGACATAGTATGAGGACACATGGAATGTGACGACAACCAGAGGTTATATTTGGAAGGAGTCAAAAGAGTATGATGACACATGGGATTAACATGGCGTAGAGACAAGCGGTAAACCCAAGATACAATTAAGTTCCATGTTTAGGGAGAGACAAAAAGATACCATAAACGTAAAAGACTTGACCCACTTCTCAAATTTTTACCCCACCCAAATAGGCGAGTACCTCTTTGTTTTTTAGCGATCTTGAGGAGGATAAAAAATGCTCGGTTAACTCATCTTCGATGAGTCCCATATTCAAATCTTTAACAAACCTAAAGAAGGAAGGGTTTAGTCCCAGATGGATCCTTCCTTTTGTAGATTTTATGAGTCCAAGGAAAGAAAACTCGATGGTATTTTCATATTTAGAGAGTCTGAAAAGAATCAATAAAGAAGACTCCACAATGGACTTTTTCATAAAATTTTAGTCTCCCAAGCCTGAAAAAGTGTAAAAAAATAAGCAAGAGAAATCTTATAGACGAGGATGAATAGAGTATTCATTTTTGTAATTAGTATAACAAAGATGAAAAAGGGGTAAACTATCACTCGAAAGACTCCCTTTATAATCCTTTTAATGAGTGTGGAAGGAAACTAGCTCACTCGACAATATTTTCATGTTTAGAGAATCTAAAAAGTACTTAAAGTAGAATTGAAAGAGTTCCTTTTTTGTATAGATTTTACGAGTCCGAAAAAGAGATAAAAGTATACTCGGTAACCTATTCTCATGTATTAATGAGCATGAGAAAAAATAAAGACTGAGCTAGGTAACCTATTCTCATGTATTTATGAGCACAATAAATAATAAATACTAAGTTCATTCTAGAAAAGAATTTTACGTTATGATGGGAACGACACCCAAGTGAGGATCACTCCTAGAAGCATATCTCTTTAGAAGTATTTTTCCCCAGCTTGCATGATAGAATCTAGTGTGTTCACTCTAGCATGATGCTGAGAGGCTGGAGACCTACACCCCAAGCATCGTTTCCTCTAGCAACTTAACTTCATTCCTCTTTTAGGCCTTTGGTTACTAATGGGATAATTTTCACTAGGTGGAGGAAGAGAAGGTTCAAGTACATGATCCAGAGTGATAATCGATTTGAATGGAGGGGGGTCTATTTCATTTTTTAATGAGCTTGACAGAGATAATGAACTATGATCGTCGACCCCAGGTACTACCAAAGGATCAGATGATTCTAGGGTTTCTTATACCTGAGTCAAAATAATATTTAATGTGGCAACCTGCGGGGTGGTTGGAGAAGGTAAAGGAAAAACCCCTATGAGTGAGGAATCCTTAAGGAGACCCACTCCTACACTCTCAAGACTATATTGTCCTAGAAAAGGGACATCATTCACTGGAACATTATGGAGATATGGATTTATATAGTCCAGTTGGTCAACAATGATAATTTTTCCTTTATGGGGAAATTGTAAGATACAAAACACTGTATATGCGATGACAATCATCGCATAGAACCAACTACGACCAAGTAACAAATTGTAATCCAGGGGTGTGTCAACTAATTCGATATCGACTGAAACAATATTACCCTTCAATGTCATAGTGAAATATTACAAGAGTACATGAGGTTGGAAACCACGCCCATCAAACACTTTCAAGGTGGTAGGATATGGGGTAAGTTTAGGAGAACCTAGGTCTCTCCAACAAGGAAAATACATGACATAGGTGGAGGATCCCTCATCCAAAACAGTGTGATGGATGTTCTTTCCACCAACCAAAATTTGAAATTGGAATGCTAAGTGGTGGGAGAGCCTATCCTTAAGAGAATCCAGATTAAACATGACCAGATTTGATGCCTCTAGATCCAAAGCTCCAATGGGTGACAAGAGGGTTTTAGGTTGACTCAGACAGTTTTGTAGAACTTTGAGGGATGACATAGCACAAGGAACCTGTGCCAAATCTTCAAAAATGTTGAATTTTTGTGTAGTGTGGGAATTTGGATTAAATGTCACTTTTCAAATTACGCTCTTGGGTGGGTGCAACACTGCGTTAGATATTGGATTTTCAATCTGAAGAGGATTGTAAGATGGAGGAGAAGTGGGAGTGGAGGGTTGATCGATAGCCTTTCCCTTAGCCTGATCACTTGGAGGAGTGCCATAAGTATTTTCTCGAGTGGTTACATTAACCACCTTAAATATATAGACCTCATAGGTGCTTGATGAAGCATCCCCATGGTGGGAATGACTCGTGTTTCCCCCTTGCAGAGGGGCAGGAGTTTTTTTCAACCATATGTTGTTGTTGAACTAGTTGGGAGGTACCCTTCATAAATTTTGTGACTGCCTCATGATGAGGGTATTATTTTGTGTAGTGTTCTTCCTCACAGATCATGCAAGGAAAATTAGCCTTCCCATTGAGTTGAGTATCAACAGTCTTTGGATTATCTTGCTCATTAGAAGATTTCTTGGATTTACCCTTGTTTTTATTCTTACCTTCTGGTTGTTGATATGAAGTGTATTGGACCGCATTCACCTCGGACGTTTGAGCGAGAGCGAAATTATTCTTGGCGTCTGAAACAAAAATTGGCTCTAGAGCAGGTTTTGTTGGATCATTCAACAGATGAGGAGCGTTAGGGATCAGATCATAAAGTGTTCTGAATTGAGAATATACCAAGTCCAAATACTTCACATGATCGATAGCATGCTCCCTAGCAACAACATTTCCCATAGCAACATCATGGACAATGGGAGGCAAGAGCGATTTTGTAAACCAATCCGCGAGGAGTTGGTCCAGAATGGGAGCTTTAATAAATCGTCTCTGTTGTCTCCACTCATCAATGATAATATATGTGGATGGAAGAGGATTGTTGGAGTAAGTTCAAAATATATGTACTGATTGCATACTATATAGGCAATTGAAAATGCGTCAAGAAAACCATGGAAAGAGAATTAAAATTGACAAAGGAGTTACGTGGCAACTCAATATACCATTTTGGTGTGACACCTGTAAATGTTCTCTGAAAAATCCTAATACAGATGGAATCGTCCATTAGAGAGTTGGAAGAACACCATAAATGGAAAGTCATAACATGATTTTTAGGATCTTCCCCAGGTTTTCCATCGAGTTTTAGGATGTCAGACGATAATTTGGCAGGGATGGTAGGCCAAAATGAGGCATGCTGAATGGGATCATTTGTCAAACACGAAAAATCTGGAAGATCAAGTGTAGCCAAAAATGGAAGTTGTCGGTTGGCCTATGAATATTGGTGGTAACCATATGGCATGGGAACACTAGTAGGACCATATCTAGGTTGCGGTGAGATGGAAAAAATAGAAGGTCTTCCTATATATGGTGGTTGTTCGAGTTGTCCACCCATGTAAGGTGGTTGTCCTAATTGTCCACTCATGTAATGTGATTGAACATATAGACCTCCTATGTACTGAGATTGACTTGNCCCCCCCCCCCCCCCATGTATTTTGTTTGAAGGACTATTGCGTTAGAATCATCTAGTTTACAGATTGAAATGGAAAAGTTCCTTGTGGAAGAATGCTTTCCAGATTGGGTTGACCCCACAAAGGGTTAACAACTCCTAGAAATAGTTGTCCAAGATATAGGTCAGTGGTAGTAGAGATAGATGGAATCATAGGAGAGGCTTTCCTCCATATTGGTTGATGTTGCAAACATGTAGGTTTCCACCCAATAAAACGTTTCCCTGTAGTTGAAGGTTTCCCCCCAGCTGAAGGTTGGCCTCCTGTTGAATATTGACCTCTAATGCAGGGTGTACTAATCTGCGATGGTTGAGTTGGAGGCTGAGTAGTTTTTGTAACAGTGGTTGTATGAACAACTTGAATGCTAGCCATCTGACCAATGGGATGACCAATTAAAGAACTTGGTGTGTGTATGTGTGGAAATAGTGAAGAAGGAATATTACTTGACCCATGTGCAAAGGAAGATGTACGCGCAAGTGGTTGAGTAAGGGTTACCCGGGTCACCCATTTTTATGGTAAATAAGAAGCACCAGTAATATCGACTACAAGAGTTGTGGAAAAAGATAAATTCCCAAATCCTTCAAGAAAAACAAAACATGGCGAGTTCATGCCAAAAGATTGTGTAGCGGTTGAAATGGGCGATAATCTATAAGAAGAATAAGCATCAACATATCTCATGGATGGTGGATCAGTGAGTGGTTGGCCAAGTGGATCAATAAAAAGAGGATTTTTGTAAGATGAAATTCTTTCTACGAAGGTTGTGATCGGTTGTTCTACGTGACAACCACTTCTAGGAGCTATGCTCCTAGTCTCAGAAGTTTGATCTTCAATCATTCCTACGGAAGAAACATTGTGTTGAGGTTCATGAACATCAGGTTCCATACCTTGTATACTGTGAAATCTCTAATCCTAAGGCCAACTACGAAAGTAAAAAAAAAAACACTCCTAAGAAAACAAAAATCAATCAATCGAGCAACAATAGGCTCAAGGATCTTCCAAAGATGGGATATCAAGCCACCAACAAAGAAATGAGAAGCAATTATCCCAACCTCCACGTAATAGCCCTTCTTGGTGCAAACAACCCTCGCTTTCACTGAGATAACCCTCCAATGGTACTGAGAGTGTGATATGACGTCTACCTTAGGTACCATGGTAATCCCCCCACAATCAACTCTGTAGATACCTATGAAAGGCCACTAAGGTTACCAATTCGTTTACAACTTCCCAGCGAGTACAGTCGACAGTCGGGACTGAACGTATGGACAGGATATAAAAGTATGAAATTCTTCCACATGACTGAGGAAAAGTGGACCAGTAGACTCCGGAGGACCCTGAATGGATTCAGAGTTCACTATATTAGTCAGTGACACTTCAGGAAAAACCCCTAGTGTATGTTCTTTTCTCTATGACTGGTCAAGATTTGGAGGGGTAATCTCTACTACTCTTCTGCATGTGACTTTGTGTTTAGCCCCTGTGTGAGAGGGGGTTCCGAATTTTTCTTATGAGAAAGTTGGATTTGTACACTCTTTAGTTCTCTATAGTCTATTTAGAAGTCTTGGACAATTTACTCATTTTTCCTAGTCCAAAGACCCTAATCCTATGCTATTTTTGGTGTGCTAAAACCAAAAAATGTTCTAGTTAATTTTATTAGTGTCATTGATTTTAATGGATTTTTACTCAAAGGTTTCATAGATATGAAACTAATGATGTGTGAGAGACTCGACTCCAATAGAATGAAAAGGAATGAGATGCAGTTCGTTCTTTTTGATGAATCCTATGTATGAGAAGGAGAAGATTTCTATTCTTCTTAACACAAGAAATAACTCAAAACTATGAACCTTTCAATTTCAGGGATCAAGATGATGCCAAACTACCAAGAAAATATTTCCGAAAACCAAAATGCACATGCAAAACTAGTTCTTTTTCTAAACGTGTACCAAAACAATTTTCCTAAAGAATGAAAAAATTTCTTTGTTTGATAATGTACGCAAGGAGATATGCAAAATAAAACAAATCTATGTTCGACACAAAGAAATATGAGGAAAAAATAATCAAACAAAGTGCTCTGAAAAAAGATGAGAACTGAAAGAAACAAAGTGTGAGATAACTTGTTCAATAAAGTACTCAAATATGCAAAAGAGAAAGAAGAAAAACACTCATGAAAATCCTCAAGAAATGAGCAACAAGAAAGAGTGTTCAAAGATAGGTTGTGGTAAACGATAGAGTCCTAATCATCCAAAAAAGCGAGATGTTTCAAATGAAGACAAAATGTCTCAAAACCAATCAACCTTCGAAAACTCAAAGAAGGAAATTAAAATGAGTGATGAATGTCAAATTCTCAATCAAACAAATTCAGAGACAAGCTAGGAGTCTCTAGGCTAAAAGACTAGGAAATCTCAAGCACACATGCAAGCTGAAAAAAGGATGAAAAAGAAAGAAACCAAAATATATTAATAAAATAGATGATACAACTCATCCAAACTATAGAACTAACCACAGAGAGTTAAGCAAGAAACTCAAATAGTCATAGATAAAAAATAAGTAAAATATGAGAAGCAAGCAGAGAACAGGGCTAAAAACTAGGCTACTACAGGAGGGCGCTCCTCCAGAGTGGTAGATAGGGTGTCCAAGGGGTTATGAACACTCTCCAATGGTATAGAAACAAGCATCCATGATGCTCTTTAGCAGTTAAACAAGGTGTTTCCTAGGGGTAATGGATGCTCTATAGAGGTCCTGAAAGTTTAGATTTGAAAAACTTCTTAGAAAAGGTCAGGGATTGATAAGAAAAGTGTTGAAGTTTTACTTATACAAATAGAAGTTACAGTTATTCTTTATTATTATAATCATTTATCACATTAGTTTCATAAATAAGATCATTGAAAGAGAGGCAATCATAGAAACAATAGAGACACACAGATTATCCTGGGAAACCCTCATGGGAGAGAAAACCCAACAAAAACTTCCTCAATATAGATAGACAAAATTCCGAATAGAATATCCTCCTCTACTCCTTCACTAGGAAGATTAGTGAACCAATTAACTCAGAGATACAATAGATACACAAAAAACCTTCTCAATGTCACACCTAGCTACAGTAGCAGTTCCTCCAAGACTTGTGCACTTCTTCATAGCTATAGAGCTAGTGTGTGTGTCCAAATGAGGTAATGGCCTCTCTTATAAATAGTGCTCTAGCCAGCCTATACTTAGGTCTGGGTAGACCTATCACTTTACCCTCTTAATTTACATTTAACTATCAAGGCACAAAAGGGTCAACTTTTACAAAGGAACAATAGGGCCTAATTAATAAATATAATATAATAATATTATTCAACATTCTCTCTTAGGTAGAATATTCTTTGAAGTTACAATATTTCAACACTCCCCCTTAACAAGAAGGGTATTCTAATGACAACATTAATAACAACTGGTTGGACTCAATACAACATCAAGAGGAGGGGACATCATCATCAACATTGGGAACATTGTCGTTCATATCTATAGGTCATCGGAAGATTTTCTCATCATCAACATCAGTAGAAGCTGAACATCATCATCATCTACAAAGCGGAGCTTGATTAAAATCATCTTCATCAACAACATGAAGTTGGAACATCAACATCATCAACACTAAGTTGGAACAACAACATCAACAACACAGAGCTGGAACATCAACACCAACAACACGAAGCTGGAACAACAACATAAATAAAACAAAGTTGGAACATCAACATCAACAACACGAAGCTGAAACAACATAAAAAAAATGAAGTTGGAACATCAACATCAACAAAACGAAGCTGGAATAACATCAACATCATCAACAACATGAAGTTGGAACATCAACATCATCAACATCATGAAGTTGGAACATCAACATCAATATGGGGAAACCGAATGAGGAAGGTTCATCAACAAAAATATGTGTGGTACTCTGATAGATCGTCCTTAAAGGATTCCCTAGGATATAGAATCATAACTAAGATGACACGTGGTACTCTGACAAACTGTCCTTACTGGACCTTCAGGATATTCTCAAGAATCATAAGATTTCCTAGGATATAAAATCCTAACTGAGCTACCACTACTGACCACAGTTGGAATATACTTGTACATGTACTCTAACATACCATCCTTACCAGACCTTCAAGATCTGCCCAGGGATGATCAGTCCCATAGGATATAAAATCCTAACTAAGCTACCCGTTTTTTTTCAGGATAACATAGTATCATCAACATCACTCCCCCTGTCGAAGGAGGTCCTTTCGAGCTACACCAAGCTTGTGTTGGAAGAACTCAAAATTCACATGAGATAGAGGCTTAGTCAATAGATTTGAAACCTGCTCATTTTTGCCAACATATTGGATCTTTACAGCTTGCTTCTGCACCATGTCACGAATGTAGTGGTACCGAATCTCAATTTGATTCATCTTATCGTGGAACAATGGGTTCTCTGTCATCTTTAGGAAACTTTGGTTATCACAAAAGATCATGGTAGCATCCATATCTAGTTCAAATAGACCTGTCAGCATCTTTCGAAGCCATATGGATTCACAACTGGCAAAGCATGCTACAATGTACTCTGCTTCTGCCATACTGAGAGAAATATTGGATTTCTTCCTGCTTTACCATGAAGTCATGTCTGGCCCCAAACTGAAACAACATCCTGAAGTGCTTTTTTCTATCTGAATCACTTCTAGCCCAATCTGAATCAGTATAACCATATAGTCTAACGTTATGATATCTAGTATAATAGAGGTGGTAGGCCATAATCCAACGTACCCTTAAGGTATATCATCACATGATTTATATATACAAGGTGAAAACATCTGGACTCCACCAGATACAGACTCAAGGTGTTCACAACAAAGCATATATCTAGTCTAGTATTCGTCACATACATCAACGAATCAATCATCTTTCTGTATAGAGTAACATCAACTATTTCTGTTGAAGTATCAATCAATAACTTCAGATTCATCTCCTTAAGAGTGGACATGGCTCTATAGTCCATCATTCTCAACCTTAAAGTAAAGGTTGGGATCAAATTTACTCTTGGTAAAGCCCAAGCTCATTATTAAACTATCAATCCTACCATACCAAGCTCTTGGACATTTCTTCAGACTATACAGATCCTTCTTCAACTTGAAGACATGAGTCTTTTTGTCCTGTACTTCGGAACCAAATTTTCACATCATATTGTACCAACCTGGTAAACTTGCTCAACTGCAATTCAATCTGCATAATCACGTGTTGGTTCTATGTGCTTTCTACAAAGCACTATTTGTCTCTATTCTCACTGTAGCTTCTGAAATCTGAGAGTAGGTCCTCCATTCTATCATGGAAACAACTTCATCTGAAACTAAGAGTGGTTGATACTGAAAGTATCTTTTCTTCTTTCATGGAGGCAACTCAATCTCAAATACAGGGACTTCTCCCTCTAAATATCATATTGTATCGGAATCATGGTTGTTCTGGTTGTCTTCATGAACACTTGAACTATTTCTTCTATTACTGGAGAAAGTGTCTCTTCATACCATTCTCCCTCTTGTTGGGATAATCATCTAGACACAAATCAGGTTGTGTACATATTTATACTATTATCTGCAACATTCTTGTTATGTTAGATCAATCATGGAAGTCACCACTGACTTCCCTTATGGTCTCAAGGAAAAATCCATATCCAAGTCTTTTTGATTGGATTCCTCCTATGTCACTAAAACAAGGGAATATTCCCAAGATATTTCACATCTCCTAGAAGTCTTGGAAGCTACGATATAGTCTTCTCAATTCATGGCATATATCTATCCATCCTGGAAGACATATCTTTTTCCATATGATTCTTTCTGAGATCGGTCTTACTCCGAGTCTACAAAAACATCATAGTCTCTGTAGGATATACTTGGTGTTGAATACCAAGTCTTAATATGAAATGTTGAGTCAGAATTCAAATGAATTCTGCTTCCTATCAAGGTGGCTTCATTGTCCATTGACCAAGTCTACTGTGAGTTATATTCTAATGTTCAGTCATCTTTGGATCCTTCAGATCCTCGTGATATGTCTCCATATGAGATGTTCTGTATCTAGAAAAAGTATCTTCTTCTTCTTCTTCTTTGGTATATGGATGTATATGGTCATATATACAACTTGGATAGTCTGTTCCATGTCTCATCTAATATATTTCCTCCTGCAATCGTAACTATAGATCCCTTAGGGTTATCACTTGTGAATTGCCCAGAACAAGAACAAGAAGGGAGAAACAGTAGAAAATAATAATACTCTTTATAATAATAAAACAGTAGCGAGAACAATTGTCACAATAGCTCCTTTAGAGCTCCTTTAGAGCTATCACTTGTGAGCGTTGTGATCAATCATTCCTCCATGGTAACCTGGAAACAAAACAAGAAGTTTCTTCTAGAGGAGATGTTAGTTATATCTAGTGAATTATTACAGTAAGCATTTATATCAATATTTCTCACATACTACCAAGTATTCCATAATAAAAAATTTCAAAGATTACTATCACAACTATAGTGTTTAGCAGTTATCAAACTTGATATGTGTAAATTTGAATCTTATCAATTTAATCAATCAAACCTGGAACCTGGAGTCTTGTCCTCAAGAATGAGTGTGTTTCATTTCTTTTGAGTCTCCTTCACTGAAGATGATAAGTATTATCTTCAACCTGCCCTTTGTACTAAGACAATATGCTTATCTTGACAGAAATTTGAGTTAGGGAATAAACTCTATAACCTCAACTTTAATCAATCTAATAATTTGACTTTTAATTTTGACCAATGTTTAGTATGATAACTTCAACAGATCAAAATGCAACCTGGATATTCATAAGATTAAAATAATGCCATAACAAGTAGAGGCATATCAAAGAAATCAAACCTGGGGTGCATAGTTTCCTTGAATGTGTTGGATTTGAGATCCCTCTAGATATATGATTGTTGTTTAAACAAAAGATCTTTTCTCCCATAAATACCCTTTAAAATAATGATATAGTTTAAATATTTGTAAATACATACCTCTGAAAGTATCGGCATGTAGTGGCACCATCCAACAACAATGGTAATAAATCACAAACCTTTAAAACTTAAAAGGTGTTGCAACTTGTAATTTAAAGGGAGATGGAGATTTTCTAGGGTAAGGCACTCTAGGACAATACAAATCACTCCCAACACTTGACAAAAAACTTTCATTGCAACTGGTACTACAACTGGTGATGGAACTGCAACTAGCATGAAGGAACTGGCATTGCAACTACAAATGATACTGCAATTGTAACTACAATAGGTACTGCAACTACAACTATAATTGGTACTAAAACTACAACTACAACTTAGGGTTTTTTGAGGAAACCATAATTTCTCAAACTTCAAATTTTGGAATTCTGATCCAGGGACTAGATGCACCCTCCTAGGGAGAGTTCCTAGGTGTGGTTACTTTCTCCAACGTCCTACTCAAACAAGGAAAATGTCACACTTAGGGTTTATGGATAAACCCTAATTTTGTAGCAGCTCTAATACTGAAACAAAATCTTGGAGAGAGTGGGATGAAGCTATCCACTTCTTATAAACTGTGAGTTGGTCTCTTTCAGGCCTTCTCTGATACCCTGTTGAATGTTTACTTATACAGCTAGCAGCTACGGTTCTTCTTTATTATTATAATCATTTAGCACATTAGCTGCATAAATAGGATCACTGAAAGAGAGGCAATCACACAAACAATAGAGACACACAACTTATCCTGGGAAACCCTCATGGGGGAGAAAACCCAAAAAAACCTTCCTCAATATAGATAGATCAAAGACCGAACAAAATGTCCTCCTCTACTCCTTCACTAGGAAGAGTAGCACACCACTTAACCTAGAGATACCAAGAGATAGACCAAAAACCTTCTCAACATCACACATAGCTATAGCAATTTCGCCAATACTTGTGCACTTCATCATAGTTGTAGAGCTATTATGTGTGTCTGTTGGCACAGGGGCAGACCAAGGGTTCAATGCTACAACAATGCACCAATAAATCCCTAACTACTGGCCCTTTCGGCAACACTTGCGAAGCAGATGAAGTCTCACCCGAGGTAGAGGCAAGGGTGGTTGCAAGACTCAGATGTCTGCAACCTTAGCTAAGACACAGATCTATGATTATAATACTTAATACAACTCTTAGCACCATCAGTTCCTTAATATGTAATCACTACTCACTTCGCTGATACAACAAAGCTTCGCATCATTCACATTAATCTACAGTATTCAAGCACTTAGCATATACAAATGGATCAGAATGAGCACATCAATCACTAAGCATGATTATCTAGATCAAATCTAACATTCTCACATATAATAATCACAAAGCATAAATAGATCTATCTAAACATATCAGAGCACTTAGCATAGAACATATGAACAGATCAAGACAAAGCACAAAGCACATGACACAGTGTTTACGTGGTTCACCCCCACCCTGGGGCTACATCCACCAAATTTTCTTCTTTATTTGTCTTCGGTCAATCAGTTACAACCACAAAGCCATCAAAACCCTTACTTCGCATAGGAAAAAAGATCTGCACAGCTTGCTAGATCCTTCTTCCTTGCGCTACAACATTAATCTCTCCACAATCTGCTACAAGTATCTGCACTTAGCTCTGCAAGTCTCTTACAGTCATGCACAAAGCACTTACAAACTCTACTCACACTTAGCATACATTCACATCACATAGATGCACTATTCTCTCTCCCTTCTTACATTTCCTATCCTTCCATTTATACATACAAAATAGGCCTAAACATGGGTAAACCCATGGGCCAACATCCCATTCCCGTTACATATTCCCAAAAGCCCAAAAAGGGGCCGATATGCCATGATATCCACTTCATCTTTGCGCTCCTCCTTCGACAGGCTGTCAAAGTCCCAAAATAGGTCACTATGACCAAGAAACTCCCAAAACTTGGTCAAGGGCCAACAGGCCCCCAACACTCACTTGTGACTCATCCCGAGTCACTCTGGTCTGATCAGTTCAACTTCGAATGCCTTGATCTTGGCCTAAGATTCTTCGACTTACTACTTTGCTTTGACCTCTTGTTCGGTGAACTCTTGGATTACTGCGTTGTTCACTGGTCCTTCTAAGCATTGTTCTGTTGCGGTGATGACCTATTCTAACTCTTATCTCCGACTTTTAGCTTCTGTAAACAACTGACATGCCTTATCTTGCACAGGTTGAAGTCATTGAGTGACTTCCATCACTTTTCTTTGAAGCATATGGATCTGCTGCCGATTTGTGCATTGTTCTTGAGACCTCTTCATCCTTTCTACAGCCGATAGGGCCTTCAGCTGCACCTGTAGTGTATCTGTGTCTTGCTTCGCTTCCTGGAGATGCAACTCCAGTGTCTATAACTATGGTTTCTCAGTGAGGTTCTCGTATGTATGGGCGCTTCAATTACTCAGCTGCTTGCACTCCAAGGAAATATCTTTTAATCTATCAATTGCACTATGGGAAATTGCTTCTCGCTGGTCCCTTACGTCTTAAGGAGTCTCAAGCACAGTGCGGAGCTCCAAGTCTTCTATGCGCTGTCGGAGCTGCTGGATTACTTGTTCGAGTTGCGCCACCTGTTGTGAAACTCTTTCTTTGACCTTTATTTTGATCAATGTCACAAAGCGAAGTGCTCTATGAACCGTTTCCTTAACTTCGAGTTGCTCAGAGAGCAACTATTTCTTGCTTTTCTATAACTATGCTTTTTCTTCATCCCACTGTGCTTGTAGAGCAAGATTTTCCCGTTCTTTAGCACTGCGTTGTTCCTCAAGGTCTTTCTGTACTTATGCTAAAGCCTGGGTGGCTTGTGTTATCTCTTCCTGAGCTCGTCGAAGGTGAGCTTCGACTGTATCAGCAATGCAATGCAGTTGAACGGGCTCATCACCTAGTTCTGATGTTCCTGCTGACAGAGGCGCGGTGGAAACTGTGCGGATGGACTGTAATTCTTGTTGTACCCCTTGGAGCTCATCCTTAATTCAACTGAACACCTCCTCATGCTTATCTTCTTGATTCTCTGCTATCTCCAGTGAAGCATCATTTAGTGTTGCGATGATGAAGTTGAAGTCATCTGAGGGCATAGGGGCAGACCCAGGGTTCAACGCTACAACAACGCACCAACAAAGCCCTAACTACCAACCCTTTTAGCAACACTTGCGAAGCAGATGAAGTCTCACCCGAGGTAGAGGCAGGGGTGGTTGCAAGACTCAGGTGTCTGCAACCTTAGCTGGGACACAGATCTATGATTATAATACTTAATACAGCTCTTAGAACCGTCAATTCCTTAATATGTAATCAGTATTCACTTCGCTGATACAACAAAGCTTCACATCATTCGCATTAATCTACAATATTCAAGCACTTAGCATATGCAAATGGATCAGAATGAGCACATTAAGCACTAAGCATGACTATCTAGATCAGATCTAACATTCTCACATATAATAAGCACAAAGCATAAATAGATCTATCTAAACATATCAGAGCACTTAGCATAAAACATATGAACATATGAAGACAAAGAACAAAGCACATGACACAGTGTTTATGTGGTTCAACCCCACCCTGGGGCTACGTCCACCAACTCTTCTTCTTTATTTGTATTCGGTCAATCTGTTACAAGCACAAAGCCATCAAAACCCTTACTCTGCACAGGACCGAATATCTGTGCAGCTCGCTAGATCCTTATTCCTTGCGCTACAACACTAAGCTCTCCATAATCTACTACAAGGACTTGCACTTAGCTCTGCAAGTCTCGTATAGTCATGCACAAATCACTTACAGACTTTACTCTCACTTAGTATACATTCACATCACATAGATGCACTATTCTCTCTCCCTTTTTACATTGCATATCCTTCGTCTTTGCGCTCCTCCTTCGACAGGCTGTCGAAGTCCCAAAATAGGTCACTATGACCAAGAAACTCCCAAAACATGGTCAAGGGCCAACAATGTCCAAATGAGGCACTGGCCTCTCTTATAAATAGTGGTCTGGCCAGCCTATAATTAGGTCTAGGCCGACTTGTCACTTTACCTCTTAATTTACATTTAACTGTCAAGGCATAAAAGGGCCGACTTTTACAAAGGCACAATAGGGACTAATTAATAAATATAATATAATAATATTATTCAACATTCCCTCTTAGGTAGAATATTCTTCAAAGTTAGAATATTTCAACACAAAGGAGTGCCAAAATAGAAGAAGAAAAGCATAAAAAATTCAAAGGTTCAAAGGGATAGAAACCTAAGAAGAACTAGATGGTTCTCCCCAGTGGATTTGCCAATTTTCTATGGTGAGATTTCTCCATCATTCTAAGTCTTGAAGTAAAGGTTGGAATCAAATTTACTCTTAGTAAATCCCAAGCTCATAAAAAAACTACTAATCCTACCATACCAAGCTCTTGGATCTTGCTTTAGACCATACAAATCCTTCTTCAACTTGCAGACATGAGTCTTCTTGTCTTGTACTTTGAAACCAAATTTTCACATCAAATTGAACCAACCTGGTACACTTGCTCAACTGCAATTCAATCTACATAATCATGTGTTGCTTCTATGTGCTTTCTACAAAGCAATATTTATCTCACTGTCAAAGAGTATGTCCTCTACTCTCTTTGCAACTATTCCTTCTGGAACTAGGAATCTGCACCTACAACTGCTCTTTCTGAAGCTTAGAATGACTGCTCTATTCTTAGTGTAGCTTCTGAAATCTGAGAGTAGCTCCTCTATTATATCATGGAAACAAATTCATCTAAAACTGAGAATGGTTGATACTAAAAGTGTATTTTCTTCTTTCATGGAGGCAACTCAATCTCAAATACAGGGACTAATCCCTCTGAATCTCATATTGTATCAGAATCATGGTTGTTCTGGCTGTCTTAACGAACATTGGAACTATTTCTTTGATTACTAGAGAAAGTGTCTCGTCATAGTCTTCTCCCTCTCGCTGGGAGAATCCTCTAGACACAAATCAATCTTTTTATATATTTATACTATTATCTGCAACATGCTTGTTCTGTTAGATCAATCTTGGAAGTCATATCCGATTCCTTCTGACTGATTTCCTCCTATGTCACTGAAACAAGGGAATTTTCCCAAGAGATTTCACGTCTCCTAGAAGTCTCAGAAGCTATGATATAGTCTTCTCAAATAATAGCATTTATCTTTTCGTCCCGAAAGACATCTCTTTTTCCCATCCGATCCTTTCTGAGATCAAGCTTACACCGAGTCTTGATTTCTCCTGAGTTTGCAAAAACTTCATAGTCTCTATAGGATATACTTTGTGTTGAATACCAAGTCTTAACATGAAAAGATGAGTTAGAATTCAAACGAATTATGCTTCCTGTCAAGGTGGATTCATTATCCATTGACTAAGTCTACTATGAGTTCTATTCTAATTTTCGGTCATCTTTGAAGCCTTCAACTCCTCATGATTTGTCTCCATATGAGATGTTATGTATCTAGAAAAAGTAGCTTCTTCTTCTTTGATATATGGATGTATATGGTCATATATACAACTTGGATAATATGCTCCATGTCTCATCTAATATATTTCCTCCCGCAATCGTCATTATATCTCCCTTAGGGTTATCACTTGTGACCTACCCAGAACAAGAACAATAAGGTATAAAAAATAGACAAGAATAATACTATTTATAATAATAAAACAATAGCGAGAACAATAGTCACATTATCTCCTTTAGAGATATCACTTGTGATCGGCCTGAAACAAGGGTAAAAAGTAAGAAATACAATAATAATGAATGAGAGGAACACTCTTCTAGTGCTGTGATCAATCATTCCTCCATGGTAACCTGGAAACAAAATAAGAAGTTTCTCCTAGAGGATATTTTAGTTATATCTAGTGAATGATTATAGTAAGCATTTATCTCAATATTTCTCACCTGCTACCAAGTATTCAATATATATTTTTTCAAAGATTGTTATCAGAACTATAGTGTTCAACAGTTATCAAACTTAATGTGTAAATTTGAATCTTATCAATTTAATCAATCAAACCTAGAACCTGGAGTCTTTTCCTCAATAATGAGTGTGTTTATTTTCTTTTGAGTCTCCTTCACTCAAGATGATAATTATTTTGTTCAAACTGTCCTCTATACTAAGGCAATATGCTTATCTCGACAGAAATCCGAGTCAGGGAATAAACTCTATAATCTAAACTTTAATCAATCTAATACTTTCGCTTTTAATTTTGACCAATGGTTAGAATGATAACTTCAACAGATCAAAATGAAACCTAGATATTCATAAGATTACAATAATGCCATAACAAGTAGAGGCATATCCAATTAATCAAAATTGGGGTGCATAGTTTCTATGAATGTGTTGGATCTGATATCCCTTTGGATATACGATTGTTGTTTAGACAAAATATCCTTTCTCCCACAAATACCCTTTAAAAAAATGATATAGTTTAAACATTTGTAAGTACATACCTCTGAAATTATCAGTAGGTAGTAGCACCATCCAGCATCAATGGTAATAAATCATAAATATTTAAAACTTCAAAGGTGCTACAACTTGTAATTTAAAGGTAGTTGGAGATTTTCTAGGGTAAGACATACTAGGACAATAAAAATCAATCCCAACACTTCACAAAAAATTTGACTGCAACTAGTGTTGGCACTGCAACTGGCATGAAGGAACTCGAACGAAAGAATGGCACTGCAACTACAACTGCAACTAGTACTGCAACTACAACTACAACTTAGGGTTTTATGAGGAAACCCTAATTCCTCAAACTTCAAATTTTGGAATTCTGATCCAAGGACTAGTTGCACCCTCCTAGGGAAAGTTCCTAGGCATGGTTACTTTCTCCAACGTCCTCCTCAAACAAGAAAAATGTCACACTTAGGGTGTATGTAGAAACCCTAATTTTGCAGCAATTCCAATACTGAAACTCAATCTTGGAGAGAGTGGGATGAAGCTAGCCACTTCTTATAAAATGTGAGTTGGTCTCTTTCAGGGCTTCTCTAATACCATGTTGAAGTTTTACTTATACAACTAGCAGTTACAGTTCTTCTTTATTATTATAATCATTTAGCACATTAGTTTCATAAATAAGATCATTGAAAGAGAGGAAATCACAGAAACAATAGAGACACACAGATTATCTTGGGAAACACTCATGGGGGAGAAAACCCAACAAAACCTTCCTCAATATAGATAGATCAAATACCAAACAAAATATCCTCCTCTACTCCTTCACTAGGAAGAGTAGCACACCACTTAACCTATAGATACCAAGAGATAGACCAAAAACCTTCTCAATGTCACACCTAGCTACAACAACAGTTCCTCGAAGACTTCTGCACTTCTTCATAGTTGTATATCTAGTATGTGTGTCCAAATGAGGCACCGGCCTCTCTTATAAATAGTGGTATGGACAACCTATAATTAGGTTTGGGTCGACCTATCACTTTACCCTCTTAATTTACATTTAACAGTCAAGACACAAAAGGGCCTACTTTTACAAAGGCACAATAGGGCCTAATTAATAAATATAATATAATATTATTATTCAAAATTCCCTCTTAGGTAGAATATTCTTTGAAGTTACAATATTTCAACACAAAGGAGTGCCAAAACAGAAGAAACAAAGAATAAAAAATTCAAAGGGTCTAAGGGCTAGAAACCTAAGAAGAACTAGATGGTTCTCCCTAATGGATTTTCCAATTTTCTGTGGTGAGATTTTTCCCCATGTGGATAGGTTGAGTTCCCCTCCCTTGGGATTCCTACAAGTGAGACATTTGCTAACAAGTGGACAATAACATCCTCCTAACAAACCATTCTATTTTCTTGCGGGAGGGTTGAGAGAGAAGGAGAAAAGGTGTGTGTACCTGATTTCTGATGTCCTCCCTCACTACTCCAGTGGTTGAGCTCCAATATAGGAATCTCCCGTGCAAATTTGATCCTGCAAGAACAAAGGAACCTTCTCCTACTACTATCTATGATTAAGTAATAGCAACCCTACTAGTTGATAATTTAAACAGAGTGATCAAATATACAAGCAATGAATAAGAAAGTTTAAGAGAAATAGGCCAAGTTCTTTTATTAAATTAAAAGCAAGAAGTTTACAACCTGATGATGTTGCAATCCTTTGAGCTTCCTTCTTCAAAATTTGAACATGAATCTAGTTAAAACACACACGAGAAATTTTTTGGCTCTCTTTGACAAGATCATAAGTTTAACACACTTCTTTTTCCATCCCCTTCCTCACTTTGAATTCCTTGGTTATATAGATGTAGGAAGGGATAAATACTAGGATAAACCAAGAGTGTAGTTGAGGATAAGGTGGGATATGAATTATTTTCATGGTTATAATTTCTCCCAAGATAGGATGAAAGAAAACTCGAACCATATCTTGATGAAAACAAGAAAACAAACCAAGAACTATGTAGAAATTCCTCGAAGATTCCACCTAAATTCATGGAGTTTGACCCAATATTCATGGATGCTCCCCTAGAGAGGTGGAAAGGGCATCCATGATGCTCCCATATCACTAGAAAAGGACTATGTATTCTCCCCCAGCATGGGAAAGCGGCTGTCCATGATCAATCAAAGCCAAGACTGAGCGAAAAAGGTCAAATTTGTATATTTTTAAAGGTATTTTCCTCTTCTTGATGCTCAAGGGAATGTAATGGATCATTCTTGCATGGTGTTGAGGTGGTGACACTTAGGAAAAGCACAAAAAATAAGGTGAGACACTTATCATAATGGACCATGGCATTTGCGAAACTAACGACACTGAGCAAAGTGAAGTGCAACACTTATGACACTTATAAAAGTGAAATGCGACACTTACGACAATTAGCAAAGTGCAACAAAATGGTGTATAACACTTAGTTTTCTCCTTTTAATTTTTTGATTTCATGACTTTGCTTGTTGTATGGAAACCTAACATTGGCAATGGTTTAGATGATCATACTAGTATTTGTTGACTTTGTTTAATCTGATTTTAGAAACTGCTCACAACCATGAGGAACTTCACCATTCTTGGGAGGTCATTGCTAGTGATGTAAGAATTCGTGAACAGTGGGAAGCCCAACAAAGGAAAGCCTGAAATCATCCACTTTAGTAAGAGGTTGAATTATTCCCTCTAGATCTTATTATTCTCGAAGAACAAGAGGTTTATCTCATGAGTTTAATCGTTTATTTGAAATAGGAATAAGATTTTTTTTTTTAGAAAGTCTACCATTCTTCCTATTGTTTTTGAAATAGGAAGAATGAATCTGTCTCAGATTTCATCGAGAGATTTAATAAACTTTATAATAAAATTTCTGCAGATGTCAAACCATCACAACCAACAACAAAATTTATGTTTGTTGGTTCAATTGATCTTGAATTTGCCTTATTACTTAGAGAAAGAAGACCCACCACCTTAACTAGTATGCAAGATGATTAAGTATAAATTGAATCCAATATGGTTGCATCAGGAAAAGATAGAATTTGAAATGAATCAGGAGAAAGAGAAAGAAGAAAACAAAAAGAACAAGTAGGTACATCTAGTACTAACAAAAATCAAGAGGATAAAATTGAATAAATGTCCATAATTATTAAAGATATATCAAATAAACTGGCTAGGATGGAAACATAGACAAGAAGGCCCGAGATTAGAAACCAAAATTAGTTTAGGAGGCCTTTTGATCCTCCCCAGATTTTGCAGAGAAAAAGGGGAAATGAAGATCAACCAATACAAATACCCATAAAGAATGAAAATATGGTTGAAAATTTTGAAGAAGATCAAATTGAGGATATTGATGAGGAAATTAATATGATTGAAGGTGATCCCTCTGAAGTGTATGTGACTCAGGATGACTATGAAAAATATTTAAGTTTTAACTCATATTTCAATGAAAATGATAATAATATTCATTTCGATTCATGATCATCTCAATACAGATCTTTCCCAGATGCATTACAAGCTGAATTACATAGAAAATATGACTTTAGACCAAGAACCAATGTAAATACAATCAAAATGAATAATCAAGGTCAACCAGAAAAAACACAAAACAAAGACAAATGGAAATAAATTACACTTGCAAAACAAAAATGCGATCAACAACCTTCAAAGAAAACAGATATTGAACATAAAGAAACAAAAAAAGTGAGCAGTTCTTTTAATCTGGAACATGATCTTAATAAGATCAAAATCCCTATCCCTTTGTTAGAAATTGCAAAAAATCCAGTTTATTGAAAACAATTAATGAAAATGATTGACTGTTCTATTACAATGAGCCACCCAGACACATTAAACTTGCAATATGAAAGGCCTAATATTATTTTTTTTCCTCATATTGAGGAAAGAGGAGAAGCAGTAGCCCCATTTTATATCTCTTTAACAATCTGTGAACATATTTTACACAATTGCATGATAGATTCAAAAGATTCTCACAATCTAATGCCAACAATAGTTATGGAGAAGTTAGGATTACAAATCACAAGACCATACCATGGCTTGTATTCTTTCGATGCAATAAAAGTTAGGTGTTTAGGTATGATTAAAGATCTGGTAGTTCACTTAGCCCAAATACGTGTAAAAAGTGTTTTGATGGATATAGTTGTTGAATATGTGCCTGTCAAATGTGGAATGCTTCTATCAAGATCTTGGGAAAGTAAACTAGGAGGCTCATTGCAAATAGATATGACTTATGCCACAATCCCAGTTTTTGGTGGAGAGACTAGGAGACTTTATAGGGAAACCAAACTTATTATCCTAGGAGACTTATAAATATTTATTTGAATGAAAATAACCCTGAAGAGGGAATGTGGAAAATGTATTTTGATGGAGCCTCCTCTTGGGAAGGTGATGGAGCAGGTATTCCTCTAATCTCACCTTCTAGCAAACTCTTTCCATTTTCTTTAGATTACAGTTTGAAACAAACTCCACAAATAATGTCTGTGAATATGAAGCTTTAGTGCTAGGTTTAGAAGATGCTAGGAAAATATTTTTTTTTTTTTTCATCTATGGGGATGCATAATTAATTGTTAAACAATTAAGGAAAGTTTATCAAGCTAAGCATCCTAGGATGAGATCCTATAGAAATTGTGCTTGGAACTTAATTGAGAATTTATTTTTGACCTTTAATATTCATGCAATTCCTATACAAGAAAATAAAGAAGAAGATTCTTTAGTTGTAGCAACAAGTACTTTCAGACCTCCTGAAGTGCCAAATCTTAAATACGAAATTGAAATGAAATACATACCTTCAATGCCTAACAATGTCAAACATTGGAAAGTGTTTGAATATGACCAATAGATTAATTTTTTTTGGAAATGATTAATGAATTTTTAACAGTTCGTATTGATGAGGAATATGACCAAAATAATAAACAAATTAATCAAAATAGTCATTCATATCCTAAATTAGAAGATATTGCTTTTAACCATAAAATGATGGTGTTAAGAAATAATCACATTCCAAAAGTTTTGGTGCCTCTGGAGAAGTTATTTGATAAATATGATGTTGTTGTAAGACCAAATATTCATCCTAAAGAAGAAGAAGTAGACGATCACATTATTGGGATTGATCAAGAACCAAGGCATATCAAAATTTCAAAATTTCTACATGTTGATCAAAATGTCAAGTATATTGATTTATTCAAAGAATTTACTGAAGTATTTCCTTGGTCTTATGAATATCTAAAGACCTATGAAACCGACATTATTCAACACAAAATTCCATTGAAGGTAGGATCTAAACCATTCATATAGAAATTAAGACAGGAAAATCCTATCTTATTCCCAGTTATTGAAACAAAGCTAAAATGGTATTCGATGAAAAAATTATAGCTCCTTTGATATACTCTTATTGGGTTACAAATTTTGTACCTGTTAGGATGATCCAGATTTATGAGAGGAAAGAAATGAATAACAGATAAAATACAATAACACAGAGATACAAAGAACAACAACATACATCTAGTGAACAATAACTTCTATTGAATAAATAAAATAGGTGGAAACTATAAAACTGCATAACTAAAAACAACTTGCTTGAATGATGGTAGCTATCTCTGAGAAGATATGTGGCTACTACATGCATCCGTCTAAGAAGAATGATTACAATGAGGCTCCAAAGGACTTTTTAACATTACTCATGAATTCCAAAACCCTATAAATCCAAAAACCTAACCTTAGGAGATGAAACACAAAAAGTTATGTAGGCCCCGATGGGTAAGTTGGTACCTCAACTTCTCTGGGTCGTAACTTTTTCATACAACCTCCTTTTTAGGCACATGATAGCCCATTGGAAAGGTATTTTCAAGAACTACAAATTATGCCATCAAAATTTGACTCCATCTATAGTTTGACTGTAGTAAGCCAAAAAAACATTATTTAGGGCCCCAAAACGGCCCTAGAAGTACATAAATATGTACTGATATGAAAATTTCCAAAATACTCTAGTTGGATTAGGTGGGAAGCCAACGATATCCACCTGGAAGTTGTTAATGGATTTAGACAACCCCATAAGTGTAGAACCCACAATTACAAAGAGTTATAGAAGAACATGCTGAACTAAAAATTGTCAAGAGGAACCAGTTGGAATAGGTGGGTGGCCACCAATATCCACTTGGATCAGTCCTCCCTCCTTATGAAGCAATGGTCTCCATTTCATTGAGTGCCCCCATTAGGTGAGGAAATTTCTACTGAATTTGGCTCCGGGTGAGCCAATTGCCTTGGTGCAAGAGCTTCCATGCCTTGACAACTCGATAAAGCTGGATCCTCTGTTGGCGAGTTCCCTTGACCTGTGTGTCCACTATTTGATCAGTGAATGCTTGTTCCATGTAGTCAGGGTTGAGCTCTGTTTGTGTCAATTTTTTCTGCGATCTCTGAGGTGTCCAATAATGGTGGAAAATATGGTTGGAGGAGGTCCACATTGAACACTGGGTGCAAGCTAAGGAAGGGGGGAGTGTTGATCTCAAAAGCATTGTCACCCATAGCCTTGGTGATAGTGTAAGTCCCATAGCGAAGTGGACGGAGCTTTCGATGGGGCCCTATAAGGCATTCTTTCTACAAATGTAACCATACCTTGTCTCCAAAATAAAAATTGTGTGGTACCCTATGTTGATCATGGTGCTATGTGTACTTAGCATTGGATTTCTGCAAAATATCATGGACCTGTTGGCGGATGTGTTAAATATGATCAATAAATTTGGTGGATTTTTTGGCCTCAAACTCAACATAAGAAGAATTTGTTTGTGTTGTTACAAGAGGGAATGCAACATCAATGCGACCCAAGGGCTGGAATCCTAGCCCCACCTGAAAGGGGCTATGGCCAGTGGAGCTATGGAGAGCCTGGTTGTAGATGTGTTGAACATAGGGAAGACTCTCATCCCATGTACACAAATTATTAGATTTATACATGCACATGATGTGCACAATCATCCAATTTACGACCTCTCTTTGGCCATCGGTTTGAGGGTGGAAGGCAGTGGATTTAGTGATCTTGGTGTCTAACAGTGACGAAAGACTCGACCAAAATGCATTGAGGAACCTAATGTCCCGATCAAAGATGATGGTATGTGGTATCCCAAAATGTACCCACACTCGTTTGAAGAAGAGCTTGGCAGTAGCTGCTATTGTGATTCTCTTATTCTAGGCTGTGAGATTTGTCCATCTTCGAAAATTGATCAACCACCACAAATACACAATCATTGCCTTTCTTGGTGGACGGAAGGCTAGACATGTAATCAATTGAGATGGATTCCCAATGCCTCTCGGGAGTAGGAAGAGGGGTGTATAATCCTTTCTTCTTGATGGTTGGCTTTGAAATGGCACAGACAGTGCAAGATCTGATATACTTGCTGACGTCCTGTCAAAGTTTTGGCCAATAAAATGGTTCTGTAGAACAACCACAATTTTCTCAATGCCAAAATGTCCTTCCATCCAACTGTAGTGAGCCTCCCAAATAAGCTTTTCACTCTCGCTTGTAGGAACACAAAGATGGCCCAAATGGCATAACAGTCCATCCTGAGTGTGAAAATCAATGACATTTTCACATGTACCCAAGAGCTTATAGGTGGTGGTAAAGTACGGATCTTGCTGATAAAGTTGGGGCCACTCAAATGCCTCATGCACAAAGGAATGGATCTTGGTAGTGAGTGCAGCCACGGGAGGTCGACTGAGGCAGTCAACAACACGATTTGTGCTCCATGTCTTATTCTTGATGTTGAGATGGAATTGCTGCATGTAGGTGGACCACTTCTAATGGCGGTCATTCTGCAACTTCTCCTTTGTCTATATGAACTGTAAAGGCTTGTGATTAGTGTGGATGATTGTCTCCTTTCCCAAAATGTAATGTATCCATTGAAGACAAGATTGTACAATGGAATACATTTCCTTGTCATAGGTGGGCTATTTCCGGACAGTATTTGATAATGTCTCACTACGGTATGCTATTGGATGATCGTGCTACATGAGAAATGTGCCTACAACATAGTCGGAAGCATCGGTCTCAATATCGAACGATTGTTGCAGATCGAGTAAGGAGAGTACTGGAGCTGAGCACAAGTGATGCTTCAGATCATCAAATTCTCATTGTTGTGCCTTCCCCTACGTGAAATTTTCCCTTCCACCTCCCTTGGTCACTTGGCTAAGGACCCATGCAAGATGGGATAATCCCAACATGAACTATCGATAGAAGTTGGAAAGTCCCAAGAAGCTTTGAAGATCGGTTAGTGTGGTCGGGCTGGCTAGTTATGGATGACTTGGATCTTAGCTGGATCCACATGTACCCCATGCTCATCAACAATGTAACCTAAGTATTGGACCCTGTTCATTCCAAAGGACCATTTTTCCAAGTTGGCATATAGATTGTGCTACCGTAGAGTGCTCAAAACCCGTTGAATATGCTGCATGTGCTCCTCCCAAGTTCTGCTAAAGATGAGGATGTCATCCAAATACACCACCACAAGAGATTTGGTGAAGGGTATTTGATACCCAACTTGGTGCATAGGGTATGGAAAATATTGGTGAAATCTGGTACTATCTATTCCCTTTCCTGATGCAGGGTGGTCCATCTTGTGTATTGGTCCTCGTAGCTTCCAAGAGGATAGTATTGTTCTTTAATGGAAGCCCTGAAGGAATCCCACGTGGGTGTGACCGAAAATATTGCAGATTCATCTATGGACCTTTTCTCAGAGTAAGTATCCCACCAGTCCTTAACATGGGCGATGGCCTTGAGGAGTGAAAAAGTAATATTTTCCCTATCAGAAAAATTGTGGACCAAAAAATACCCTTCGAGCAAATTCAACCATTTGTCTACAACATTTGAATCTATCAATCCTTAAAATAATGGAATATCAAAATTTACATGTACCTTGAAGGGGGTTGCATGGCCTCTTGATGAAGATGTGTCTTTTGTGGGTAGTCGCCGAAGGATCTATTCAAAGTTGTCCATCATTTCATTCCTTTGTCATGCAAGGGCTTCCTTGAGAATTTTTTTAAATGGATCTCCTGCTCCATCATCTTTATTTTATTTCCCCGTGGGTTGTTGTCTGGCTCATCACGATTGATCTTGCAAATGCTTGATTGGTTCAAGTCCCAACTTCTTGTACCCAGATCTTGTCGGGGACATGCACGAAGTAAAATAATGAAGAGAAGACCTCTTTGATACCACTGGTCCAGATTTATGATAGGGATGAAATGAATAATATATTGAATACAATAACACATAAATATGAAGAACAACAACATATATCCAATGAACATTAACTTTTATTGAATAAATAAAATAGGCTGAAACTGTAAAACTGCAGAACTAAAAACAACTCGCTTGAATGGTGGTAGGTATCTCTGAGAAGAGATGTGGTTGCTACACGCATCTATCTAAGAAGAATGATTACAACGAGGCTCAAAATTCCTTTTTAACATTAATCATGAATGCCAAAACCC
The DNA here is from genome assembly GCA_009831015.1 of Picea engelmannii. NCBI lineage: Eukaryota > Viridiplantae > Streptophyta > Pinopsida > Pinales > Pinaceae > Picea > Picea engelmannii. Next base: position 74,094 of record ML788197.1, on the reverse strand, counting down.
TAGACATCCAAAAACCTAACCCTAAGAGATGAAACACCAAAATTTATGTGGGCCCCGATGGGTAAGTTGGTACCTCAACTTTCCGGGGTCATAACTTTTTCATATGACCTTCATTTTAGGCACATGATATCTCGTTGGAAAGGTATTTTAGAGAAAAATACATTATGCCATAAAAATTTGACTTTGTCTACATTTTGATTGTGGCAAGCCAAAAAAACACTGTTTAGGGCCCCAAAACGGCCCTGGAAGTACATAAAGATGTACTGACATGAAAACTTCCAAAATAAGCTAGTTGGATTAGGTGGGTGGCCACCAATATCCACATGGAAGTTATGTAGGGATTCATACAACCCTGGAAATGTATAACCCTCAATTACAAATAATTACAAAAGAACACACTGAACTAAAAATTGTCAAGAGGAGCCAGTTGGAATAGGTGGGTGGCCACCAATATCCACCTGGATCATAGAAAAAATAATGGTGAAATTATAATTTGTGTTTATTTTAGAAACCTCAATAAGTCTTCATTAAAGGATATTTATCCTCTGCCTAAAATGGACCATGTTTTGAAAAACGTAGTTGGTTCTAATATAATTTCAATGATTGATGGGTTTTCAGGCTATAACCAGATTGTTGTACATGAAAAATACAGATATTTGATTGTATTTACCACACCATGGGGAACCTTCATGTATGAAGAAATTCCCTTTGGGCTAATGAATGTGGGAATAACATTTCAGAGGGAAATGGATATAACATTTGTGGGAGAAAATGACAAATTTGTTGTGATTTATTTAGATGACATTACATTTTTTTCTAAATTAGATTAAGATCATTTAAAACATCTTAAGCAAACTTTTATTATATGCAAAAAATATGGTTTGTCACTAAATCCTAAAAAATACCATTTTTCTATGCAGGAAGGAAAGTTACTTGGTCAAATTGTATCAAATGATGGAGTCAATATTGACCCTCAACATGTTGAAGCAATTAAAGTTATCAGTCTACCAAGGAATAAGAAGGAGAGACAGTCCTTTCTTGGAAAAATCAACTTCTTGAGAAGGTTCATACCTAATTTTGCTAAAGTGGTAAAATATTTGATTGATATGCTTAAAATGGATAATGAGGTTAAGTGGTCCCTTGAAGCTAGATACTCATTTGATCAAATCAAGAAAGATTTGGGAGAAGCACTAGTGTTGGAAAGCCCAAATTATTATAAGGAATTCCTCATTTTTTCCTTTACATATGATCACACTAAATTGTTGTTGTCCTCTTTCAAAGGAATGAAGAAGAACAATAACAACCGATTCCATTTTTTCGCAAAAGTTTGACAGATTCAGAATTGAAATATAATATAATATAATGGAAAAAAAAGCTTATGCATTGGTGAAAGCTATGAAATCTTTTAGAGTTTATGTTCTTCATTGCGAATTAATTTCATATGTTCCTAGTAGCACAGTAAAAGAGATTCTAAATCAACCTAACACACATGGAAAAGAGGGAAATGAATAGCGAAGATCCAGGAATATGATCTGGAAATAAAACCAACAAAGACCTAGCAAAATTTTTAGCTGAATCAAACTGCAGATTCCTTAGAATAAATTAGATTGTAGACATAAAATAACACCCTTCAATTGAGTATGAAGAGACAGATAGATGGAATCCCTTGGTAAAAATTCATGATAAGTTTTCTTCTTCTCCCTGGTACCAAAAAAATGTATTTTATTTGAAAAATCTTGAATGTCCATATGATTTCAATCAAGCAAAAGATAGATCTCTTAAACTTCAATAAATTAAGTATTGTATAATGAATGAAAATATTTATTGGAAATACCCTTTGGGAATTTTTCTTAATTATATTGTTGAAGATGAAATTGCATGAATCATAGATGAATTTCACAAAGGCATATGTGGAGGAAACCATGCCTAGAGAGCCACGACATATAAAATATAGAGAGCTGGTTATTACTGGCCAAAACATTGTTTTGAGGTAAATCCAAATGCTATATCTTGTAGGGAATGTCAATTTTTTGTAGGTAAACAAAAACTTCCATCATTACCATTGGTTCTCATAAAATATGAACCTCCTTTCGAACAATGAGGTTTATAATTTATAGGTGAAATTCACCCCGCTTCTAGTGCACAACACAAATGGATTTTGAATGCAATTGATTACTTTTCAAAATGGGTAGAAGCAATTCCCACTTTGCTACAGATATATTTGTAGTCAAATTCCTTGAAGAGAATATTCTAGCTAGGTTTGTATTCTCTAGAAAAATCATAATTGATAATGCTCAAGCATTTAAGTCGCTAGCTATGATAGATTTCTGTCAAAAATACAATACCATTCTTGATCATTCAACTGCCTATTATTATTAGGGTAATGGATTAGTTGAATCATCAAATAAAAATCAAATGAGGGTTATCAAGAAAATGTTAATTGGAAATAAGAAATCTTGGCACTCTCATTTGAAATTTACACTTTGGGCCAACATAATCAATACTGAAAGGTCTATAGGTATGTCTCCTTTTCAATTGATTTATGCCTCAATATGACTTGGCATATATTTGAGGCATATACTTGGTATATGATCATGGTTGTTATGGTGCATACTTGAGGCATATTGTTGAGACATTGACACATCTTGGATACTTGGAATATGGTTTGTTGTATGGTATATGCTTGAGGAATATCATGAGTGGTATGGCACATGTTTTAGGTATATGCATTGGATGTTGTGGTACATGCTTGAGGCATGTCTTGGTGATGTTGGTACATGTTGAGAAACGTCTTGTTGATGTCATGGTGCATTAGAGACATATCTTGGCTATCTTGGTATGTAGTTTGGTATATGTCATGGTGATGTTATCACATGTTTGAGGAACTTCATTGATGATATCCTATTATATATGGTGGCATATGTATGAGGCACATTCTTTGGTGCTTGGTTAAGGCATATCATTTGGTACACAGTTGATGTTTGGTACATGGTACATCGTGTTCGTATATGATTAAGGTATATGGTTGATCATTGATGTTATGGTACCTACACTTGGAATATCTTATGGTACATTATTGGTGGTATTGATACACACCTTGGTGATGTTATGGTTCATGCGTTGATGATCATATGGTACATTTCTAGAGGCACTTCTTGGTGATCTTAGTACATGGTATGGTACAGGTTTGATGCATAGTTGATGCATGGTTGATACAAGTTGATGTACATGGTTGATGTACATGGTATGGTGATGGTTTTGGTATCTATTGGAGTGGATATGATTGATGATGGTATATCAGTGACAAAGATGGTGACAATGACAGGGACAGTGATAGGTTGGATGGTTGGTTTATCATCAGGCATAGGTTGATGAGAAAGTGACAGTGACAGTGACAGTGACAGTGAACAGTTGCTTGATGATAGTGGTAGTTATAGGTGGATCAGTGGTAGTGACAGATTGAGTCTACACTTATATTTCACGCCAACAAGATGAGGCAAGGAAAGTGGGTTGTATCTTCCTTTCGTTTGGTGCAAGAGAATTTAGGGAGTCATAGATTCCTTTAGGTTGGAGATTGTAAAACAGGGGGTCGTAGCCTCCTTTTGGTTGGAGCCAGAGAACATAGAGAGTTGGATATTCCTTTAGGGTGGAGCATGTAAATAGGGGTTTAGTTCCTCCTTCAATTTGGTGTTGGAGAATAGGAAAGTTTGTGCTTCCTATGAATGTATTCTTGATATATATAAGAAATCATTTCATGGTTTTCTCCCATTTGGGTTTCCACATAAATTATGGTGTACTTTGTACTTGTGGTTGTATATTATGCACTGATGAATGATATTGTTTATGACGCAATGATATATTGAATGCATAAGTGATAAACTATTGAATATCGTTGATAAAGTTGAAGTGTATGTATACTGTGATTGAAAGTGGTAAAAAGTGCTCATACTGATTCACACCCCC
>ML788197.1:32622-62223 GCA_009831015.1 Picea engelmannii | reverse complement strand
TTCTTACTTAGTAGTGCAACCATTCCAATTGAGCCTTTTGTTTCCTCTAAAGTTTCCCTTGTCACTAGATTCGATACACGATCCTTTTGAAGGGAAAGCTATTGACCTTTTCTTCCTCATTGCTAACAAGGATGTTTTTCCTAGTACAAAGAGGCTAGAACCTATTTAATTTCTATTAACAATGCATCTAATACTCATTATGAACACTATATTTGATGGATTTGAACTCCAGTTATTCTCCCTAGCTTATAGATGTACATTGATATTACAAATATCCTCAGTATGTGTTCCCAATAGAGGAATCATACAGTTTGCTACAACACTTCAAAGAATGTTCCATTGTGATACTTTTGGCTATAGATTTAACTAATCACCTATTTTTATATGTGGTTGCATTACTCATTGTAGTTTTCCTTCACACAACTATCTCCAATGATAAGCAGGTAGTTGTACATGGGTTAAGTCTTGATCTATACCATAGTTCCCATTTTTTAATTTTTTCTATGTAGTTTGTAGCCTTCATGTCCAATGAATTCAACAATTCCTTGGACACCAATACTCCACATATTGGCCTTAAGACTCATTCTCATGGCCTTCTACCATGCCTTCACATCATACACATTCTTCAACTAATATTGAATCCCTTCATTCCCATGCAATACTAGAGATTGATATCTCCCTCAAAGGAGAAATTCACAAACATATTTAGGATACCACCCCAATTTTCCAACTAGACACATGCATTTCTCTATTCATGGATGTGCAATCTCACTACCTATTTCAAACTATATCTCAGCATGACTAAAACTTGGCATCTGTGCCTTGTAGAATACCAACTCAATGACATGGCCCTAGCATGGTGGCAATGCCACTTTGAACTTGAGGCATCACACTCTACCAATCCACTTTTGAGTGCATTAACACTTGGGATGCATTTTCCCCAACAATTCAAAGGTGTTTTTACCCTCTAGGGTATTTTCAGTATTTATGTGCCAATGGTTACAACTATTCCAAACTCTTGGTCAAACCATCTATCACTATATTTATTCACCAAAATTTAAGTAAAACTCCACATCATTACAGTAGAAAAGGTACTCATCTTTAAATTTAATTCTTAGGTTATTATCTATTTTTCACTGTGAAGTTGCCTTCTTTGAGAGTCTTACACTAGACAAGGATTTTAACCTTGCTCTAGCATGGAACACAAACTAGCTCACAAAACCACGTCACTTTATTATTCTCCTCCTCCATCACCCTCCCTCACTAATTAGTGGAGCCACCATTATCATATCTCTTCCCATTCCTCTAAAAATTGTGGGTTACTTCTACAGTAAGTCCTCGCCCACCCTAGGAACCCCATTATGTCACCCATTCTCCTCCAGTTTATACCTCACCCAAGGTATTATTGACTCCTTCCAACCCCCACCACCTTATTCAACTACCCAACCCCTCTATGTTCCCCCTCATTAACATACCAACAACAAGCCACCACCCAAGCTTGACACCTAAATACCCCTCTTGACCTAGATACCATACCTTGACCCATCAAATTCTCTCCTCCATTGCTTACCCCACCCAATGGTAGGATATTGTTGTCTTGTCCTCCACTTTTCCACCCCTCCAAATCATATATATACCCCCTAATAAACATACCCATCAATGCTTTAACACTATTGGGATTTCCAATATGCACCTCACACCCATGTTGCACACCCTTCTAGATCTCTTATTGGCACCTTTGATCAAGGTAGAAAATATGGTGGCCACAAAATAACCACATCTTGAGCATCATCACATCTTTTAGAAATCATTTCCACATATAGGAAACCATACTAGTACACAAACTTCTAAAGCAACGAGGGTCATTGAAGTTTGCATAGTTAGACAAGATGAGGTCCACTCTCAAGTACTAGCAACAACTTCTCGAACACATATAGTGACCACTTCTAGTCACTACAATCTACCTCCACAAGAAAGTATCCAAGATTTGGTTCCAACATGGGTAGATATTCAAAGCAATCATTCAAAATTAGGCAACAACTCCACTCTTCTTATGATGCAACATTTTCTGGCAATACATCGCTCAACATTAAATTTTTTTATGTCCAATAATTTTCCTCTTCCTAGATCCATTCCTAAATTGAGAGGAAAGATGGGATGTTTTTTTTTGCCTAAACCAAGAAGAATTGATATGGAGTAAGGATGCTATCACTCAACCCGTGCCTCTAGGAAGGCACACCCCCTCTTGATAGAATGTTCCTCAAGTAATTAGTTAGAGTTTGGTCGATTAATTGCATGTGTTTAGCACTTGTGTGCATTCTTTTATTTATTATTTCTTCCATCCTTTGAGCTCTATATATCTTAATTTATTATTTTTTGTTGACTCATTATAAAAACTATAGATTATCTATTCATTTTATGTTCTATTTCTTTTTTTAGGGTATTCAATCTTAGTTTGTTGGTTTTCCAAATGTAAAGCACATGTAGTTCCATATCATCTTTGTGGGGCTAAGTGAGGAGCCTTTGGTACTATTTTATAAAATAATTTAGTGATGCAGACATATAATCCCTAATATAATACATTTCAAGTATTTTTTTCCTACTTGATTAACTTTTCAACCTCTCTATATTAAAATTAGTGGTGAAGTTTTGCCAGCTAACTAACAAAGATAAGCATGAAAATGTGAAGAGACATCCAATAATGAGTTTTTTCTTTTTAATATGGATGTTAACATTGCTTTTCATTAAAATGTTTGATATGTAGTATTAATAGAAATTAAATAAGAATCCTTTATATTTTTTAAAAGTTTTATTTTTTTCAACTTGATAGAATTTAAAATTAAAATAGATAAAATAAAAATTATGTAATTAAGTATAAAATATTTAAATTATTAATTACTTGTGAAAAATTGACTAATTTCACAATTTACTTTACTTAAGTTCAAAATTTAAAAATATATAAAATAATTTATACATAAATCTACCTGTTAAAAAACATATTAACTTTAACAATTAGATGGACCATCAATCAATCAATTATTAAGAAAAAGAATTGGATAACAGCACAGAATAACTGTTATTTTCTTTCCTAAAAGAATCGATTAGGCACATAATCTAGAAATATATAGAGTAATGCATAGCAAGCGACTTAAGAAAAGCTGGAGCATCATAGATTGTCACAAGAAACTTCCTTGTTGGCTTTTGTTTAACCAGTACTAAAACCATCCACCAATTAATTATTAAAATATTGGAGAAAGATTAAAAGTTTACAGCACCAACCCACAGATATAATTATTAATTAGACACAAATAAATGAATGCTAACTTTTCACATAATATGGAAAGTCCTCATTCTTTACAAATAAAACAAAATAAATCTGCATGTCTGCTTGTACAAGCTTAACCTCAATCACCCCAAATGCGAAGAAAATTATACTGTGAATCATACTAAGACTAGCAATCCTCCCTTCTTATTTTTAGATTCTACATAATTCATTAAGATAGGTATTGTCTTCAAGGTGTTTCAGAACGCAAGAGAATGTATCATGAACTTTTTCAATCATAAAGCCAATCCAAACCGAAGTATGCTTGGACGACATCAATTATGAGATTATGCATGGCAGAGCTTCTGATAGACCGCCACTGTCCTTCGATGTTCTCATCACAGACTACACGTGTTAAAGAGCTTAGTTTGGCTAATGCTTCAGGCAGCTTCTTCAATCTAGAGCACTCTCTCATGTCCAGCATCTTTAACTTTGATAGCCGATGAAATTCGTTGGGAAAGTTCTTCAAAGATCCGCACAGTGAAATATCAAGAAATTCTAGTTGATGAAGTTCGCAAATGGAAGGTGGAAGCATCGACAAGTTTAAGCATGCAGACAATCTCAGCATCCTAAGTGACCTTAACTTGCCCAGGTCATCAGGCAACTTTTGGATAAGGTGGCAATTAGTGACAGAAAGCCTCTGGAGGGAAGTTAAATTGCATATTTTTTCTGGCAATTGTTCCAAATCACTACAATGGTCGAAGTTAATTTCTATAAATTTTGGAAACTGTAGGAGAGAAAACTTTTCCAAGCTCACCCACGATCTACAGTACTCATAAAGAGCAGACACGTTCAACCTCTCAAGTACGACAGACTTAATCTGAGTAAATAAGGGAAAGCTGGGAAGCCCGTGAAGTATTGCACGCTTTGAAAACTTTAGGACTGGTTCCTTATCCAATAAAGGCGTATTTCCCAAACCCTCACATAGACATACAGAAAATTTTTCCAAGCTCTCCCACGATCTACAGTATCGATAAAGAGCAGACACATCCAACCTCTCAAGTACGACAGACTTAATCTGAGTAAATATGGAAAAGCTTGTAAGCCCGTGAAGTTTTGCACGCTTTGAACTGTAATTGTATATAAAAACAACCTTCTTGTACATGAATATGTCAATAGGGTGGGTTGGTTCCAATTGCCTCGGATTTCGGATAAAATCAGATGGAAGAAATCGTGAAATTGAGTCTCAAGTGCGGCACAGAGATAAAGAAAGAGTGTGAAAATTCCATGCCTTTCCAGTTTTCCCGTCAACGACTTGTTCGGCTACTGAGCACGTTCCGCCTTGGTCTTTGAATACGTCCAACTCTCTCTGTGTCGTTTCTTGCTGCTAGTCCCGATAGTATCAGGCCTTTTCTACGCTTTTCTTTTCGGACTGTCGGCCACTGTCTTGCTCTTGTCTCTTAGCTCTGACAGGGATTGGTTCATTGAATCAAAACCTGTGCTCCACTGACCGATCTTGCTTTTCGTCAGCACTCTTAGCCTCCGTTCGGTTTGCTCAGTTTTGTGCAGTGGGCCGCTGTGGTCCCCTAGCGGTTTTAAAAATGGATCCTCTGCCCAGTATTCTTTCGCATCCAGCTGACGAACTCTTTTGGAATCAGGAGGGACTATTTGATAAAATAGATTCCCTGGTACATAGTTCTCCGAAGCTTCCCTCCAAGATTTTTTCAAATAGTGCTTCCGCTCCCGTTGAGTTCCCTGTTGGAATAGGCCACCCTCCTTTGACTAGAGCGCCTATCCCGAGAGCTCCACCTGACAGGTCCCTCCTTGCTCCTAGTAGATCTACCCATCCGGAGGTTTTTAAAGTTCAGTCCTCCCCTCACCGAGCAGCCTCCTTTGGGCGCAAGGAATGGAGAGCAAACAAAAGAACTAGGCGCTTAGTGTTGGGCGACAAAGTGGGCCTAGAAAACCTTTGTAAGATGTCCATCTGTTCACTGGTTGGTCGTATTTCCTATAAAAGTTTGAGCACTCCACCACTAGAGGACTGAATAAAGCTCAAGTGGTTACCGATCCTTGGCTACTGCCCGGAAGTACTGTTTCTTAAAAAAGGATGGCTTTGCTTCTCCTGCAGATCTCCTGAAGATGCCTCGATGCTACTATCTTCCTTATGGGTCTTTGGAGGAAGCAGCCTTATGCTAAAACGATGGCGTATGGCTTTCAACCCGAACACCGACTACTTCTAGCACAAACATCTGTGGGTGTTGCTCTCGGGTCTTCCACTCCACCTCTGGAATGAAGATGCCTTTAGGGCTATTGGCAACTCCTTGGGAAAGTTCATTTCTCTTGACACCCCCTCTCTCACGGGTTCTTCGAGGATGTTGGGCAGGGTTTTGGTCGAGATGGACTTATCTGCGGGTCTACCAGAAACTCTTGAGATCGATTGGCGAGGGAGGAAGCTTCTACAGAAACTGGACTACCTCGGAATCCCGTTCAGATGCAACCGATGCCGCGAGACTGGCCATCTTTGCCGAACGTGTCCTGGTAAGTCCATGATTGTTCCCCCTGATGATGATGACGACCTGCTTTTAAACCCCCCTGCCTATCAGACTGCTGACCCTTCCCTTGCTTACTTAGACGTCCCCCCAGATCCTCCCTCACTGCCTATCCCAGGATAGCCCGATTACCTAACGACCAAGCTCTCTCTACTGTGCCCAGCACTCTATAAAACACTCACGGCTTCTGAGAAGGATTTTGTAAATAGCCTTGGCTAGTCCTCTCCCTCCCCTCTGACAAAGCCCCTCATATATGAAGCCGAGTTGCCATCTTCTACCTCTCCCCCTGCTCCTTCTCTTGACTGCTCCCTTCCCTCCACCATGAATACTACCCCCCCCTCCACCGTCGCCCTTAATCCCATCCTCGTTGTCGATCCTACAGGACGGTTCCTCCCCCAATCCCCCAATCCAGGAAGATCCCTCAGCATTACTTCCTGGTTACAACCAGCCGGACGAGGACGAGGATTCCCTCATGACAGCGCTGAGCTCATCTACATCTGCTCAGTTTATTCCGGACAGAGCCACCCAGATTCCAGTTTTTCGGGGTAAAGAGATCATAGCTCATTCCACAGAAGCGGGTACGTCTTCATCAACCCATACAGAACCTCTCAACAAATCTTTTGCCTGGTCGCGAGGTATCGGTGTTGAGCTCTCCCCTCTCCAGATGAGGAGCACTAGGAAAAAGAAAGATTGCTCTGTCACTCAACTTGCTGTCCCGGGAGTCCAAACTCAAGACGGAAAGGCCCTTAGAGCATTGAAGGCCATAGCACGTTCCAAGTAATGATAGTGCTCTCTCTGAACATTCGAGGGATCGGAGGCACCCTCAAGGCTGCCTTCTTCCGAAGATTTCTTGATCACTCCAATCCAGACGTCATTTTTCTGCAAGAAACCCTTGCAGCTGATCATACTTCCAGAGATTTCTTGCACCTTTTCCGCCTCCTTTGGGTCTCAACGGCGTTAAATTCTATCGACAACTCTGGTGGAATGCTGGTGGCCTGGGATCCAACGCTTTTCGACTTAAAGCCCTTCTTGACCTGTGGAGGTATTTTGTGTTTAGGCAGCTACTTAGCTACTAATCAGGAACTGGTGCTCTTAAATGTCTACGGCCCTTGCCAAGACAAACCTCAATTCTGGACTCACCTTGCTAACAGCGGCATCCTCTCCCTTCCAAACCTCATTCTGGGAGGCGATCTTAATATCACCCTATCATCTGATGAACACTGGGGAGTAGCTTCATTGTCAGGATCAGGTATTAATCTCTACAGAGACCTATTTAAGGCCATGAACCTCATTGATATCTTGCCAGCCAAACTTGTTCCTACCTGGTGAAACAGGAGAAGGGGCTCGGAGGCCATTGCCAGACGTCTTGATCGCTTCTTAATCTCCGAGGACTTCTTCTCTTCCACCATCTTCCCATCCTTAAGGGTCGAGCTTCCTTTCATCTCCGACCATGCGCCCATCCTCCTCAACTTGAACCTCCCTATCCGGCTCAAGCCCTTTCCCTTCAAATTTAATCATCACTGGTTCGACTCCCCTGCCTACTCTACTCTGGTACATACTGTTTGGACAGATCCGTTTTTTCTGAATGAAACTAACCCTCAACTGAGAATCGTTTGGAAATTGAAAGCCCTTAAAGCGCACACAAAAGCCTGGTGTAAACACAAGAAGGCTGCGGAGGAGATCACTCTGAATAGGCTGGAGATAGAGATCACACATCTCATCCTAAAATCAACCTTTGCGGCCCTGTCAATGGAGGACGCGACTTCTTAAAAGATTTGGAGAAAAATAGAGATGATCTTCTGCGGGAAGATGAAAAAAGCTGGAGGCTCCGAAGCCGTGCGACCTGGCTTAAGTGGGGTGACTCAAACTCAAAATTTTTCCATAAAGTAGCTAGTCTCAACAGGAACAAGAAATTAATCTGGTCCATCGAAAGTCAAAATGATGGGACCATCCATGGACAGGAGGCACTCAAAAGGGAAGCTGCCTCATACTTCGAACATCTTTTAAAATCCAGCGGTGGCCAAAACCTGCCAGCAAAAGTTTCTACTACCAACCTTTTCACAAACTTGGTTACTGCAACTGAAGCCATAGATCTTTAAAAACCCGTCACACTGCTAGAGCTAAAGAATATTTTGTTTCTTCTCAAAAAGGAGAGGATTCCAGGGCCAGATGGCTGGACAAAAGAATTTTTCACCTACTTTTTTGATCTTGTTGGATCGGATCTTCTTCAGATGGTGGAGGACTCATGCATCAAAGGTAAAATTTCCAGTAGCCTAAACTCCACCTTCCTGGTTTTAATTCCTAAAGAAAACATCTCAACTACTTTCAATGACTTCAGACCGATCTCCCTTTGTAACTTAGTTTACAAGTTAGTTTCCAAAGTCATCTCCAATCGGATTAAGTCGGTTTTTGAAAGGAGTCTCTCGGTCGAACAACTCGGGTTTTTAAAGGGAAGAAGGATCCAAGATGCCATCAGTGTAGCCCGTGAGTGCATTCACAACATCATCCAAAAAAAACAAAAGGCGTTGGTCATGAAACTTGACCTCAAAAAGGCGTTTGACAACATTGACTGGGATTTTCTAAGACTGATCCTCCTCTCTGTCGGCTTTGGTGATAAGTTAATAGACTGGATTATGTCCTATGTCACAAGCGCAAACTTTGCAGTGTTGATTAACAGGGAGGCGTCCAGATTTTTTAAAAGCGAAAGGGGGCTCCGCCAGGGATGCCCTCTATCTCCCTACCTCTTTATCTTAGTTTTGGAAGGCCTTAGCCTTCTCCTCTCTAAAAGCCTCTCCGAGCACCGCATCACAGGTATAAAGGTCTCTAATCTCATCAGGATCGTTCACCTTATGTTTTTGGATGATATTCTTTTATTATCTAAAGTTGATTTAGCGGAATGGATTGCGCTCATGGACATACTTCAGCTCTTCTGTTCAGTTTCGGGGCTGTCCATCAATCCCACGAAGTCCACTGTCCACTTTTGGGGCTTAACAGAGGCCAAACTCTCTCTTCTCAAAGACTCCATCCCCTACTCCCTTTTTTATTTAAATATAGGTTTCAGGTACCCGGGTTACCAACTAAAGCCGGGAGCCTCCTCCACAACTGACTGGACCTGGCTGGTATCATCCTTTGAAAGAAGAATAGGTTTCTAGTGTAATAAATGGTTGTCCATGGGTGGACGCCTTATACTAGTCAAGTCGGTGTTACAAAGTCTGGCTGTTTTTTGGATGTTACTGGAACGGATCCCCGCCAAAATCATTACTCTGCTCCGCAGACTCTCTTTCAACTTCCTGTGGAATGACCTAGCAGGAAAACGCCGCTTCCATCTTTGCAGTTGGCAGACTCTCTCTAGACCCAAAAGGGCAGGGGGATGGGGACTTAAGAATCTTTCCATCTTCAACTCGGCTTTACTGGCTTGTTCTTTTTGGAGAGTGGTCTCCATTGATAACATTTGTCATCGAGTCATCAAGGACCAATATCTAGGTGCCATGCCCCTCCCACATTGGCTGCGAAAGACACATCTAATACAGAAGTGGGCTTCACCCTTCTGGAGGGGTCTGGTCTCTTCCTCATAGGTGATCCTTCACTGGCTCCGCTGGAGGCCTGGATCGGGTGAAGAAATCAAAATTGGTAGAGATAAAATCATCGGATTAGATGACCACTCGATTCTCTCCCTGCCGCTCAGATCGCATCTGCTCTCCCTAAACTATTGTACCCTAGCTCAGTTGAAGAAGGCGACCTGCGCCTTCCCTCTCCCGGATCAGTGGCTTTGTAGCAGCGACCTATCTCTTAGTGGGCCTTTAGCCTTGGAATGGGATTCCTTTACAACAACTTTAAAATGTTCAGGCCTCTCCCTCTCTGACGCTCGAGATTCTCTTATCTGGGCTGGGGGCGATGGTTCAGGCAAGGTTTTTGCCAAGAATGTTTACGCGGCTCTCCTGCCAGATAGGGATGTCGATGCCCATCCTCCGTGGCTCTTTCGGATGTTGACTTGGTCGCTCCCTCTAAAACACAAACTTTTTATTTGGTTCTCTGCTAGTGAAAAAATCCTTACCTGGGAGATGCTTTGTAGAAAAGGATGGCAGGGCCCCAGTTTATGTGCTCTTTGCTGCCGAGCCTCAGAGGATATCCACCACTTGCTAATAAACTGTAATTTTGCACAAGAAATTTGGAAACACATTTTGCAGCATTTCTCCCTTCCCTTCTACTGGACCGACGCCTCTATTACAGAGTGCTTTTCCTCCTGGTTTTTTGCCCAAGCTGCACCACCTTCTCTGGCTGCCTTCGTTAGCTAGAAAATCTGGATAGAACGCAACAAGTTTCTTTTCAAGGACGCCTCTCCTTCCCTACAGGCGGTCTATCTCAGAATTCTGGCATCTTTTCATTGGCAGTCGTCAACCGTCATGGCTCTTCCATTCAAAGCGGTGGATTTCATCTTGCCTGAAGGTTACTCTGTGGCTTGTTTTGACGGTGCAACACGGTCTTTTGGTTTATGTTGTGGTGCTGGAGGCACCTTCAAAACCCATCCGGAGAGGACTACAAAATGGTTTCTTAATTGTGGTGTGGGTTCTAACACCAAAGCCGAGCTCATGGGCTTATGGGCTACACTTACGCTTGCTTCTTTTTGGTCCTTAAATCATCTCCTTGTCCTAGGCGACTCGAAAGTTATCATAGACTGGATCAATCAAAAGTGTAATCTCCAATCCATCCATGTGGAAGGCTGGAAGCTAAAAACGCAGCAGCTGGCACATTCTTTCACTGATATCACCTTCCGCCATCTCCCCAGAACGTACAATTCCAAGGCAGATGCTCTCTCCAAGAGAGCTCTAAGTAAAGTGGTCGGTAGGCTTTCGATCTATCACTGTGATAGAGGACAGGAGAGCCCGATCTCTTCCATCAATCTCTTCGAACTATAAAGAAATTCGTATTGCATGAGAAGAGCACAGGGAGCCTTGGTAATATTGTATTGTTTCTGTATGCTCGTGTGGCGAATGAGGTATGTTGTGTAAGCCGTGGAGATAGTTTAGCTTTCCTTGCTCTTTGTCTACACATGGAGGCGAGTCGAGTGATTAGTAACGGGCTAGCCGTGAAATATTGAAACGTTTATCGACCTCTATCGGTTCCCTGGCAGCACTAGTTTTATTTGTAAGTTCTGGTCCGACCATGGATTTCGCACTGACCCAGCTTTCTCAGCTGGCTTCAGAGTAATGTAAATGAATTTATACCATTTATAAATTTGAGATAATTTCTCTTGGGAAAAAGCTTGTGTAAAATTTAATAAACGGGAAAATTGAAAGACAATTAGAAATTGGGTATGAAGTGCGGCACAGAGATGAAGAAAGCGTGGGAAAATTCTTCGATATACACCAAACCCTTGTAAAATTCATGAGAAAGTCAATTTGAAATAATTGAAAGAGTACAGATAAAGGGAAATTGGGGGCAGAGATATGATGAAATTGTGGAGAAATTCTTGGCTGTGGGTATGAATTCAATAATTGAAGAAAGTGTGGAGAAATTATTGGCTGTGGGTACGAATTCATAAAGAGAGATATGTTGAAAAGAGTTATTCTGGTCGGTGGTCGTCGACAAGACAGCAGGTAGAAAGCGTGGGAAAATTCTTCGATATACACCAAACCCTTGTAAAATTCATGAGAAAGTCAATGTGAAATAATTGAAAGAGTACAGATAAAGGGAAATTGGGGACAGAGATATGAAGAAATTGTGGCGAAATTATTTGTTGTGGGTATGAATTCAATAATTGAAGAAAGTGTGGAGAAATTATTGGTTGTGGGTACGAATTCATAAAGAGAGATATGTTGAAAAGAGTTGTGCTAGTCGGTGGTCGTCGACAAGACGACAGGTAGAAAGCGTGGGAAAATTCTTCGATATACACCAAACCCTTGTAAAATTCATGAGAAAGTCAATGTCAAATAATTGAAAGAGTACAGATAAAGGGAAATTAGGGGAAGAGATACGAAGAAATTGTGGAGAAATTCTTGGCTGTGGGTATGAATTCAATAATTGAAGAAAGTGTGGAGAAATTATTGGCTGTGGGTATGAATTCATAAAGAGAGATATGTTGAAAAGAGTTGTGCTGATCTGTGGTCGTCGACAAGACAACAGGTAGTCTTCCACCCATCAGAAAATGTCGCGTTATTTCTCCCATGGGAAGGGAAAAAAATTCATTAGATGTAACGAAATAGTGATGTCCTTACTTACAGAAACCATCTTTAAGAAGCTATATCAAACTCAACGAATAACCTAACCTATCCAAACCATTTGTTTCATAACAATTTCAAGCAAGTTATTTTTAGAATCAAAAGTAACTAGCATATCCCTAAAGCATGGGAATGGGAAAGGAACAGGAAGATAATTTTTCAATTTTTTTTTCAAGTAAATTATTCTTAAAATCAAAAGTAACTATCATTTCCCTAAAGCATGGAAAAGGAACCCATAAGAAAATCCAAGGTAATTTTTTTCAAAATTTTTTAACCAAGTTATTCTTAAAATCAAAAGTAACTACCATAGTCCTAAAGAAAAGGGAAAGGAAGAAAAACCAAGATACATATGTTACTGAAGAAAAGAAGATATTTTTAGATATTATAGTTTTATGGTAAAAAATTAAAGAAGAATACAAATGCTTGAAAGAGAATAGCTAATGTGTTGGAAACATGCCAACTAATTTCCTCATGAGGTCACATGCACATGCATATAGCTATGAACTGTTCGTGTATCTATTTATGAACTCCTTGTGTAACTATGTGATCTATTCATGATCAATTTGTGTAACTGAGTGATAGCTGTTATATATGCAAGCATATCCATAGAGATGTAAGTACAATGTGAGATGAAAGCAAGACTCAATACTGAGGTGTTGTGTGTATGACAGGAGATGATGGTTGTATGCTTGGGTTGGCTATTGTAATTCTCCCTTGAATAATAAGAATATTGATTATCATTGCTCCTAATTTTTTCCCTCATTGAGTTTCCACATAAATTACTATATCAAGTGTATGATTGATGTGCTTGGTTTAATGAGTGTTTAATCTTACTCTGTTATATGCTATCTGTCATGAACCTCCTCTTGAAAGAGGTGATAACCAGTGGCTGATCGGGTTTTGTGAGAAACACGATACTAGTGAAAGGAGGTATTAAAGTGGATTCTTTTTTTTTTTTTAATTTAAGTGGACTCTTGGTTACATTACCCACACGAGGTATGAAGTTAGCAAGCCTAGAGCACTAGGTATATGCATAGTGTGCGTGGTATGAAATCAAATTTTTGGTTTTTCATTATGCTCAAGTCATATTTTATGGAGGATCGCTTTTATGGTGAATTTGAGGTGAATGTTTGTGTTCTTAAAAGGTTTGAAGGTATATAATATATTATATATTTTGGTTTAAATTTTTTAAAATTAATATTTTTATTTTTTGGTTAATCTTGAACCTTAAGATTGGTTTCTCCACATATTATAGAAGACTTGGTTTTATAAGCATTGGTTTTGGAGTTTTCTGGTAATGGAAAAAGTGCAGAGTTCCAAATTTGTGGTGGAAAAACTCAGTAGTAAGAATAGCTTTGCGCTATGGAAGCTCAAGATGCAGGATCTACTCGTACAACAATGAAACAATAGGAGTGGTGATGGTTGAGTCACCATGAAGAAAACAAAAATTGTATTGGATTTGTAGAAATTATTGATTGCATGTAAATGGACATATGTCTGTAAGATCTAGATAGACATGCGCACCCTTGGTTTATCGGGTCACCTATGAAAAGTTTAGAGGTAGATTTAGGTAGATTGAATATGTGGGGGGGTGGGGGGGGTGGGCATGTATGTTGAGTTAGCCTTAACTTGGTGAAAGAGTTAAATCTATTTTTAGGTCAAAGTAGGTGGTTTTTCGGGTCCATGTGTTTTGACATCCCATGGTATTCTATCCATGGATTTGCATGTAATGAAGCCTATAAAAGGCTTGGTGAACTCCATTGTAAATGGGCCTGGAGGTAAGCGATGAAGGCTTACTTGGCTGGTTTGCCCAGATTTGGTCAAAGTTGTTCGAATGCAAAGTTCAAGGTGGAGCAGTGTGTCCAGTTTAGAAAGTTGGGTCTGTAGAAAGGCTGATGTGTTGGCAGGTCAATCAAGTGTTTGAGAATATACGATGAATGTAGGCTCATATCCATGGAACTTGTAAAGTATTAAAGGAAGTTGGGATCGAATATGCATGTTTAGTAATGCCAAGTTGCAACAATAGTTGTGGAGAGAAGCGGTTGTGCTATTTGGTAACTTGGTCACCATCGGTTGTAAAAGACAAGAAGATTCAGGAAGAGGTATGAACAAGTCATCTGGTAATTACTCAAATGTGAAAATATTTGGTTGTGATGCTTATGGTTTTTTATCAGCTTTCTAAGTAGGGCCCAGATCAAACAGGTAGATATTTGATATGGTGATGATGTTAATGAGTGCAGACTATGGGATCCTACTACCCATAGAATCATCATGGATAGAGAGGCAGTGTTTGATGAATCTCCTTTTATAAAATCAAACATAGTAAAAGATGAAAGGTTCAAGCATGACTGGTAGTAGAAGGGTATTTAGAAGGTATTGATTTCCATGAAATTTTTTCATGAGTTGTTAAGAACTTGTTTCTATTCATGTTGTGTTAGCACTGGTTGTGATAGTACAACTAGATGTTAAAATTGTTTTACATGGAGTGTTTTGGAGAAGGGGATGTATATGGAATAACCAGAATAGTTAGTTCATAATCACAACATAAGATTTGTTTGTAAACTCAAAAATCATTGTATGGACTGAAGCATGCTAAGAAAATGGTACAAGATATTTGATTCCTTCATGGTGAGCCAAATTTTACAAGAAGTGAGTATAGCCATTGTGTTTATGGTATACCCATTATCTTGGTGTTATATGTTATGCTTGTTGCAAGCACAAACATGGTTGAGGTCAACAGGTTGGCTCAGTTGGTTAAGACGTTTGTTATGAAGGATTTGGGAGTAGCAAAAATAAATCTTGGGCATGGAAATACACAGAGACAGGAAATATGGTAAGCCTGGTTATCACAACATAAATATGTGGTGAAGACACTCATGAAATTCAGTATGAATAATGTAAAATTGGTAAAATCCCTTTGGCTTTCCATTATAAATGCTCTTCAGGTTTATGTCCTAATTGATGAAGAAGAAAAGGGTTATATGTCTTGTGTATTATATGCTAGTAGGAAGTTTGATGATTGCGACGAAGAAATGGTTAACATTTCACATGCAATTGTGGTGTTAGTAGACACATGGAAAAACCAGGTCAAGAACATGGAAATGGATGCTTCACACATAGAAGCACAAGTATCACCTACAGTGGTTGCAGTGATTTGGTTTGTGGTTATGATTCATGATATTTGGACAAGTGCTTCGGTTTATTAGACAGGTTACTGATGGAGACAGAATGGTCCATACTGGAGTGAATCGTGCAGGCATGTTCATGTAACGGTATTTCTAGAGAAGTTGCGGATTTATGATGGTGTTTGGATTCTCTTGCAGGAAAGGTGATGGATGAATTAATTAAGGGCATGATTTATCAGGTAAATTGTTGTCAAGGTGGAGATTGTTGGAAACATGCCAACGAATTTCCTCATGCGGTCACATGCACATGCACATGCATGAAACTATGTTAATGCACATGCATGAAATCTATTTATGAACTTCTCATATAACTATGTGATCTATTCATGATCAGTTTGTGTAACTGATTTATAGATCCTATATATGCAAGAATACCCATAGAGGTGTGAGTACAATGTGAGAGCAATGTGTAGTGAGTGTGTGAGAACAAGACTCAATACTAAGGTGTTGTGTGTATGAGAGGAGAGGATGGTTGTATTCCTGGGTTGGCTATTGTAATTCTCCCTTGAATAATAAGAATATCGATTATCATTGCTCGTGGTTTTTTTTAACATCCTGTTTCCCCCAGTTTGTAAAAATAACTGGACTGGCCAAGAACTGTGGCAAAATCAGCAATGGGAATGTGTGATGTGAATGGACCTTGTGGAAAAGGTCGATGAATGTGAATAATATTATGAATATATATATTGCAGGACTGCTGAGAGGGGATATGCTAAAAAAGAGACCACGATGGATGGAGAAAGGCGATGGAAGGAACCTAGAATGGTGGCGTTAACTTCCACTGAAAACAATACCGTATTTGGACTCCACTGGCCCAGAGAACCAAGAGCGGCTCGCTGGCACCGAATTAAATGTCTCGCAGGTTGGTAGGTAGATGGCTCCTCAGGAATTAATGAGGGATGGGGAGGTGAACCGCCCATCCGTAGAACCATCAGGCCTGACCAACACGAGGAAAATCGCGCCACACGCAACCTCGCAAGAGGATAAGGCTTGGGGGAGAAGCGATTGGGGACGGACGCGAGGGGAGAAAGAGAACTCTGGAGATACACAGAGTGAGTGATAGCAGAGAAGGGGGAGAGTAACCCTTATTCTCGATCACTGGAAAACCGAGACACCGTCTCGCAACATCGTGGTCTCAGCTCGGGGGTGGCTAGTTGTAAATCCTATTGGAATAGCTAAGCCTACGGTTGGGTGGAAACGAGCACCCCTCTCAGCAGTTGCACTCACTTCTGGTGTTATTTTTGATAAGTGTTTTACATCTTGCATCTTGAAATTCATATGCTGACATATATGCTCATAAACTGTGAAATTGTGAATGATTACAATATAAGATTGTCTGTGCAGTGTTTTGATAATAAATGGTAGATGTATGCTTATAACAGAAAAACCATGCATGGATTATGTTGATAAATGAATTTATTTATGCGTAAGTTGAACCAAGTCAGACTTCCAGTCTGTTCTCGGGAATTTGTTTCCCCTTATCTGTCTCCAAGAATGCCCCGGAATAGATTTCTTCACAGAGATACCCTCCTTGGAAAGGTTTACCAAGAACCTGGAAAAAGGAATTGAATGCGCAAGTCTTAACAACCCTATATGAGGAGGAATGACCCTCTTAAAATCCCGAAGTAGAAACGTAGGGATAAGTATCGATCGACGGACGAGATCCCGTCGGAAGATCTGTGGTCATTCACGACCATTAGATTGATGGAAGAAATAAGGGCGTTACATGCCTTGCCCCTTTTTCTCTATCTTCGTGAATAGCAAGGAAATCGAGACCATAGATCCCCAAGGTATGTGGGAGTATCTAGACCATTGGTTTTACCACGTCCAGAGAGTAGTGAGAGAGTGCGCGACGTGGGATAGATCTGAGCCGTCAGATCTTAGCTAGAAAACCCAACAGCCATTGGATCTGTTAGGAGATGCATGAGGGATAAGCCCTCGTGAACAAGGGTGAAAGTCCCGAGAGAGGAGTCGGTATCGGGGATTCGGAACTCAGGATTCCAGGAGTCCTGATGACAAGAGATCGGGACACTTCATGGTGAAAGTCCCGATATATATCTAGACCATCCATCCGTGAAGGACACGTGGCGGAGATCGAGAGTCCATCGGTATTTCAGATATTGGGGATTCGAGTTGACAAAGGATTTGTGTCACTGGGGGTCGCGAGTCGCGAAATCATGAAACAACAAGGACCGTCCATCTATATAGTATACGTGGCTGCTGGTAAGCGCTTCAGCATTTCAGTACCTAGGAAAATGAAAGGACAAGAACCCTTTTCTTCGCAAGTCGCGAAATCCCGATCACCGAAACCCCGAAATGGCGTAAGATGTGAATGAGATTGAGGAAAGTCGAGATTTGATCATGACCATTGATCATCCCAAAAAGATCATGACCGTTGATCTTGGCTGAAGGTCATCGTCGTCCATCGAAGGGACACGTAGCTGTCGGTCAATGTTTCGGCGTTTCGGCATCCGGGAAACTAAAAAGGCAAGAGACCTTTCCTTCGCAAGTCGCGAAATCCTGATATGCGCGGTAGTGGAGAGGAGAAGTCCCGAAGGAACCTAGACCATCCATCAAGGGAGACGCGTGGTGAGTGGTCAGAGTTCAGGGGAAAGTCCCGAAATCCCGTGGACCGTTGGATCCACACTCTTAAGAGTCATCGATCTCTTACACGAATTCCCATATTAGAATTCAGAGATTTGAATGACGAAGAGTATTGAAGTCATTGCATTTCGAACTCCTGAGTACCGAAACCCCGAAAGGATCCATACCATTGGATCAGGGGAGGCTTACGGTCGTCGATCTCCCTTTAGAGGGAAACTTTGGAGACCTCAGAAGTTTCGGGGATTTGAATGGGGAAAGGTAGAAGTCATGTATCGGGACTCCCCGAATCACAAAAAGCCGATAAGCTCTTAGCTGGCTTAAGCGCGTGGACACAGTATAGGGTCACATAGACAAGACCCC
This sequence comes from Picea engelmannii, assembly GCA_009831015.1. Lineage (NCBI taxonomy): Eukaryota > Viridiplantae > Streptophyta > Pinopsida > Pinales > Pinaceae > Picea > Picea engelmannii. The sequence continues at coordinate 44,045 of ML788197.1, read as the reverse complement.
AAGAGAGAAACTTGCCCCTCGCTAGCCCCGTCGAGGTTCAATGTTTCGTTGTTTCAAGCTTCGGGGTTTGCAGAGTTGAGAAACTCGACGTTCTGGTAGCACTGAGTCGCGAAGTGCGAAAAGACGCCATGCTGATTTGGCCCATAGTCGTGAACTACAACCACATGGAGGTGGAAAAAGGAAAGAGCTAGCCTGCGCTAAGCCCCGTAGGCCTTCGGGGATTCTGATCGTTGAGAAATCAACGAAAAATTTTGATTTCCGTAGTGGGTATGTGACAAATTGGTATCAGAGCATGGTTATAGCACTCGGCCTTCTTGGGCTCACGAACGAGTTGCGTAGAAGCTCCGTTCGAAATACTCTTACAAAGAGTAACCCTCTTAATTCAAAAAGGTCAAAGTCTGAAATGAAAACCCGACTGTGTATGCATGCGAAAGAGTTATGAATTTTGCGCGGGTTATAAAAATGTATCCAACTATTGACTAACAACCAACGTTTGTCTTTGAACCCAAGCGGACGATCAGCCGCGGGAATTTTACAGATGCAGAGAATGGTGACTCACCAAGAGGTGGGAGAGGGCTCCCACAATAGAGATGAAGAGTTTGACGAAAGAAGGGCAGTAGGGACCCCTCCAGATCTAGCCGAGACTGTGAGGAGTCTCATGGTCGAATTACAAAGATGGAAGGCTGACAATGAAAGGATGATGAAAGAACAAAAAAAACAAACAGAAAGAAATGCAATTTTACTACAGAGTTTATTCGATCTACAAAGGCAAATGCAACATGAACCTGAAACTCAGAAACATGGTCATATGAGAGGCCACACTGAGAGGAGTACATTGAAAAAGGTCCACCCCAGAGGTAAAGGACCATTGCCGATTGATTCCTCTGAGAAGGAAAATGGTAATTTAGAAGGCTCTTCTAGCAACAGAACCAGTTCCTATTTCTGAAGGAAACAAAAGAAGCAAAAGTTTCCCAAAGGTCAAAAATTCGAAGAATTCAGAAAGGCCAAACCACCCTCCTTTGACGAAGAAATAAAGAAGGGAGAGGAAGCAGAGGCCTGGCTGCTTAGACTAAAGAAGTATTTCAGAGTCCATGACTTTTCAAAAAATATGAAGGCTCGAGTGGCCACCTTCAACTTGAACGGAAAGGCTTCCATTTGGTGGGAAGACCTTAAGAATGTGAAAGGGGTTCGCGAAGAGGACCTGTATGTACCTTATATAAAAGCAGAAAAGGCAAAGGTGCAATGCTTCATCAGTGGGCTACCCAAGGAATATCAGAACAAAATTGAATTTGATGAGCCAAAGACACTAGAAGGCACTATTCGAAAGGCAACCTATTGTCATGAACAGTTTGGGCATCAAGCAGAACCTCGTGAAGGATGGAAACCGAAGAATAGTTCAAGATTTCAGAAAAAGGGGATCAAATCCCCAAGATTTACGAACTGCAAGAAGAACCCAAGAATGAACTTTCCAACCCGGAGTGTACACCAACAAAACTTTCCCTTATTGGGCAGAAATAAAACTTCTGGACCTATACCAGTGAAGGTTTATAACACCAAGAGAGAACCTTTGAAATGTTGGGCTTGCAGAGAGGAACATCTCCTGAGAGACTGTCCACACCGACAACAGAATAGTCGGAGGATTTATAACATCCAGGAAACTAGTACCGTCAATGATGTGGCCAGGAGTGTGCCACAAATTTATGCAGCCTTGAATAATAACCAAGCTGAGCAAAAAAATAGATCTCTAAAAGAGATGGCATCTTGCATGCTACATGCAAAGTCACTTCCACATAGATTATGGGCCAAAGCACTTAATTGTGAAACCTACATCCAAAATATATCTTCCCATAGATCTGTCAAGGATAAGACCCCCTACAATTCTTGGAGCGGCCTCAAATCGGAAGTGACCCATTTTTGTATATTCGGTTCACGTGCATGGGCCTAGATTCTCTGTGAAAAGAGGAAGGCACTTGATCCACAGATCACGGAGTGTATCTTTATTGGATACCCCGACGATGTGAAGGGATATAAATTTATTGATATTTCCTTGGATCGGCTCATCATTGAGCGAATTTTCCAATTCGAAGAAAGTGTCTCGCATGTATCTCAGCAACCGCATGTAAACACCTTTGGCCTTCCACCTGTTAGAGATGAAGAGCATGCACATGTCAACTCTTATTCATATGAGAGTTAAGATTCATAGGATTCAGATGATCCAGATACAGATTCAGTATAGTCATATGTATATTCATCGCATGAAGATGCAGATGTAGAGCTAGAGAAGAGGCCCAAGTGGGCCCAGACTAATCTTCAGGATGCAGGGGAATTTTTTGGTGATCCAGTTGATACTAGGAGGAATCGATCTGATTTCAAGGATTCTCACATTGCACTCACTACCACTGAACCATTTCCACCTAGGCATATTTTCTTGGTTCAGTCTTCAGATCCACAGTCTTATGGCGAGGCTGTTGAAAATCCCTTTTGGGAATCTTCCATGGAGGAGGAGTACAACTCCCTCCTCGAGAACGAGAATTAGGATTTGGTTCCCCTTCCTTCAAGAAGGAAACTTGTTATGTGTAAATGGGTCTATAGGACCAAGAGTGTAGCAAATGGATAGATTAGTAGATATAAAGCTAGGCTAGTTGCTAAAGGATTTCAACATGTGCATGGAATTGACTATGATGAGACCTTTGCTCCAGTAGAGAAGATGAATTCCATACGTTTGGCAGTTTCCATTGCGACATCCAAGGGATGGGAATTCCATCATATAGAAGTGAAGAATGCATCTCTTCACGACGAGATCTCTTAGGAGATCTATATGGAGCAGCCCCAGGGATTTATGAAGGATTCATATTTGGTCTATCAACTGAAGAAGTCTCTTTATGGCCTCAAGAAGGATCCAAGGGAATGGTATGCCAAGATGGACTCCTACCTGCTATCACAAAACTTTGTATGTTGTAAGTCAAACCCGAATGTTTACATGCTCAGGACGACTGACTCACTTCTATTCTTAGTTCTGTATGTTGATGATTTGTTGATCACTGGTTTCTTGACCTCAACGATTGTTGTAGTCTAGAGGATTCTGCATGATAGGTTCTTGATGATGAACTTGGGTCTGCTACACTTCTTCCTTGGACTCAAGATCAATTAGGATGCATCAGGCATCAAACTGTCTCAGGCAAAGTATGCACGAAATATCCTTGAGAGATTTCACATAACAAACTGCAAGTCTACCCCAACTCCTTTCCTATCAGGAGTCAGACTTGAGGATGGTGGGGACACCCCACTGGTTGACAACACACTATACAAACAACTAGTGGGGAGCTTGTTATATCTCACACACTCCATACTAGACCTCTCCTATGCAGTTGGCATAGTCTCCAGGTTCATGCAAGAGTCACATGAGCTACTTTGTTCATTATCAACCACAATGATTCTCTTTCTCTTCTAGTTAAATTAGTATACACATATCCACATGTTATGTCTAAGCATTGGGCACGTTCAAATATAACACCCAAAATATACAATGCTTTCTCCACATTGGGCACATCTGAGAGTAGAGGATTTCCTATAAAGCATAACCCAAACAACACTTTTGTGGGCACTTGTAAGGAAATTTCAAATCTACATAGTTTTGAATATATATTGTGGGGGAGGGGATTCTTCTTACTTAGTAGTGCAACCATTCCAATTGAGCCTTTAGTTTTCTCTAAAGTTTCCCTTGTCACTAGATTTGATACGCGATCCTTTTGAAGGGAAAGCTATTGGCCTTTTCTTCCTCATTGCTAACAAGGATGTTTTTCCTAATACAAAGAGGCCAGAACCTATTTAATTTCTATTAACAATGCATCTAATACTCATTATGAATCCTATATTTGATGGATTTGAACTCCAGTTATTCTCCCTAGCTTATAGATGTACATTGACATTACAAATATCCTCAACATGTGTTCCCAATAGAGGAATCATACAGTTTGCTACAACACTTCAAAGAATGTTCCATTGTGATACTTTTGGCTATGGATTTAACTAATCACCTATTTTTATATGTGGTTTCATTACTCATTGTAGTTTTCCTTCACACAACTATCTCCAATGATAAGAAGGTAGTTGTACATGTGTTAAGTCTCGATCTATACCATAGTTCCCATTTTTTTATTTTTTCTATGTAGTTTGTAGCCTTCATGTCCAATGAATTCAACAATTCCTTGGACACCAATACTCCACATATTGGCCTGAAGACTCATTCTCATGGCCTTCTACCATGCCTTCACATCATACACATTCTTCAACTAATATTGAATCCCTTCATTCCCATGCAATACTAGAGCTTGATATCTCCCTCAAAGGAGAAATTCACAAACATATTTGGGATACCACCCCAATTTGCCAACTAGACACATGCATTTCTCTATTCATGGATGTGCAATCTCACTACCTATTTCAAACTATATCTCAGCATGACTAAAACTTGGCATATGTGCCTTGTAGAATACCAACTCAATGACATGGCCCTAGCATGGTGGCAATGCCACTTTGAACTTGAGGCATCACACTCTACCAATCCACTTTTGAGTGCATTAACACTTGGGATGCATTTTCCCCAACAATTCAAAGGTGTTTTTACCCTCTAGGGTATTTTCAGTATTTATGTGCCAATGGTTACAACTATTCCAAACTCTTGGTCAAACCATCTATCACTATATTTATTCACCAAAATTTAAGTAAAACTCCACATCATTACAGTAGAAAAGGTACTCATCTTTAAATTTAATTCTTAGGTTATTATCTATTTTTCACTGTGAAGTTGCCTTCTTTGAGAGTCTTACACTAGACAAGGATTTTAACCTTGCTCTAGCATGGAACACAAACTAGCTCACAAAACCACGTCACTTTATTATTCTCCTCCTCCATCACCCTCCCTCACTAATTAGTGGAGCCACCATTATCATATCTCTTCCCATTCCTCTAAAAATTGTGGGTTACTTCTACAGTAAGTCCTCGCCCACCCTAGGAACCCCATTATGTCACCCATTCTCCTCCAGTTTATACCTCACCCAAGGTATTATTGACTCCTTCCAACCCCCACCACCTTATTCAACTACCCAACCCCTCTATGTTCCCCCTCATTAACATACCAACAACAAGCCACCACCCAAGCTTGACACCTAAATACCCCTCTTGACCTAGATACCATACCTTGACCCATCAAATTCTCTCCTCCATTGCTTACCCCACCCAATGGTAGGATATTGTTGTCTTGTCCTCCACTTTTCCACCCCTCCAAATCATATATATACCCCCTAATAAACATACCCATCAATGCTTTAACACTATTGGGATTTCCAATATGCACCTCACACCCATGTTGCACACCCTTCTAGATCTCTTATTGGCACCTTTGATCAAGGTAGAAAATATGGTGGCCACAAAATAACCACATCTTGAGCATCATCACATCTTTTAGAAATCATTTCCACATATAGGAAACCATACTAGTACACAAACTTCTAAAGCAACGAGGGTCATTGAAGTTTGCATAGTTAGACAAGATGAGGTCCACTCTCAAGTACTAGCAACAACTTCTCGAACACATATAGTGACCACTTCTAGTCACTACAATCTACCTCCACAAGAAAGTATCCAAGATTTGGTTCCAACATGGGTAGATATTCAAAGCAATCATTCAAAATTAGGCAACAACTCCACTCTTCTTATGATGCAACATTTTCTGGCAATACATCGCTCAACATTAAATTTTTTTATGTCCAATAATTTTCCTCTTCCTAGATCCATTCCTAAATTGAGAGGAAAGATGGGATGTTTTTTTTTGCCTAAACCAAGAAGAATTGATATGGAGTAAGGATGCTATCACTCAACCCGTGCCTCTAGGAAGGCACACCCCCTCTTGATAGAATGTTCCTCAAGTAATTAGTTAGAGTTTGGTCGATTAATTGCATGTGTTTAGCACTTGTGTGCATTCTTTTATTTATTATTTCTTCCATCCTTTGAGCTCTATATATCTTAATTTATTATTTTTTGTTGACTCATTATAAAAACTATAGATTATCTATTCATTTTATGTTCTATTTCTTTTTTTAGGGTATTCAATCTTAGTTTGTTGGTTTTCCAAATGTAAAGCACATGTAGTTCCATATCATCTTTGTGGGGCTAAGTGAGGAGCCTTTGGTACTATTTTATAAAATAATTTAGTGATGCAGACATATAATCCCTAATATAATACATTTCAAGTATTTTTTTCCTACTTGATTAACTTTTCAACCTCTCTATATTAAAATTAGTGGTGAAGTTTTGCCAGCTAACTAACAAAGATAAGCATGAAAATGTGAAGAGACATCCAATAATGAGTTTTTTCTTTTTAATATGGATGTTAACATTGCTTTTCATTAAAATGTTTGATATGTAGTATTAATAGAAATTAAATAAGAATCCTTTATATTTTTTAAAAGTTTTATTTTTTTCAACTTGATAGAATTTAAAATTAAAATAGATAAAATAAAAATTATGTAATTAAGTATAAAATATTTAAATTATTAATTACTTGTGAAAAATTGACTAATTTCACAATTTACTTTACTTAAGTTCAAAATTTAAAAATATATAAAATAATTTATACATAAATCTACCTGTTAAAAAACATATTAACTTTAACAATTAGATGGACCATCAATCAATCAATTATTAAGAAAAAGAATTGGATAACAGCACAGAATAACTGTTATTTTCTTTCCTAAAAGAATCGATTAGGCACATAATCTAGAAATATATAGAGTAATGCATAGCAAGCGACTTAAGAAAAGCTGGAGCATCATAGATTGTCACAAGAAACTTCCTTGTTGGCTTTTGTTTAACCAGTACTAAAACCATCCACCAATTAATTATTAAAATATTGGAGAAAGATTAAAAGTTTACAGCACCAACCCACAGATATAATTATTAATTAGACACAAATAAATGAATGCTAACTTTTCACATAATATGGAAAGTCCTCATTCTTTACAAATAAAACAAAATAAATCTGCATGTCTGCTTGTACAAGCTTAACCTCAATCACCCCAAATGCGAAGAAAATTATACTGTGAATCATACTAAGACTAGCAATCCTCCCTTCTTATTTTTAGATTCTACATAATTCATTAAGATAGGTATTGTCTTCAAGGTGTTTCAGAACGCAAGAGAATGTATCATGAACTTTTTCAATCATAAAGCCAATCCAAACCGAAGTATGCTTGGACGACATCAATTATGAGATTATGCATGGCAGAGCTTCTGATAGACCGCCACTGTCCTTCGATGTTCTCATCACAGACTACACGTGTTAAAGAGCTTAGTTTGGCTAATGCTTCAGGCAGCTTCTTCAATCTAGAGCACTCTCTCATGTCCAGCATCTTTAACTTTGATAGCCGATGAAATTCGTTGGGAAAGTTCTTCAAAGATCCGCACAGTGAAATATCAAGAAATTCTAGTTGATGAAGTTCGCAAATGGAAGGTGGAAGCATCGACAAGTTTAAGCATGCAGACAATCTCAGCATCCTAAGTGACCTTAACTTGCCCAGGTCATCAGGCAACTTTTGGATAAGGTGGCAATTAGTGACAGAAAGCCTCTGGAGGGAAGTTAAATTGCATATTTTTTCTGGCAATTGTTCCAAATCACTACAATGGTCGAAGTTAATTTCTATAAATTTTGGAAACTGTAGGAGAGAAAACTTTTCCAAGCTCACCCACGATCTACAGTACTCATAAAGAGCAGACACGTTCAACCTCTCAAGTACGACAGACTTAATCTGAGTAAATAAGGGAAAGCTGGGAAGCCCGTGAAGTATTGCACGCTTTGAAAACTTTAGGACTGGTTCCTTATCCAATAAAGGCGTATTTCCCAAACCCTCACATAGACATACAGAAAATTTTTCCAAGCTCTCCCACGATCTACAGTACCGATAAAGAGCAGACACATCCAACCTCTCAAGTACGACAGACTTAATCTGAGTAAATATGGAAAAGCTTGGAAGCCCGTGAAGTTTTGCACGCTTTGAACTGTAATTGTATATAAAAACAACCTTCAATTTTGGCATGCTGTGTAAAAATGTTGGAAGACAATATTCACTTGCGGCAAAGAATAAAGCTAAAGCTTCCACTGCTGGAAAATCTATTTGACACCAATCTTGCTCTGCCATTGCACCTATATGTCCCAGAAATGTAAAAGTTATATAATATGGTGATAAAAATACTTATCAAATTCCTAAATAAATTTGGAAAAACAGGGAATTGAACTAAAATACTTAATCAATGTCTAGGCAGGGAAAGGGAAAGAAAGAAAGCGTAAGGAACAGCCTGACCTGTATGAATTGAAAGAAACTGAGCCCCAGATGACTGATTTGTGAGAGTCGTTAGCCACTCTGTGGGAAGATTAACCGCCTTGCAAGGCATGAAAAGCCTCTTACGCTGGATGATACTATCCTGGCTTGCCAGACGCAAGGCTAAATCCCTCATTATATCATGTTGAGAAAAACAGAACTCGGAGGCACAGCTATAGTCGATGGCTCTACTCCTAACACATCAAATTCTTGTTGTATTAGCCAAACCAATAACGGTGAACTCAAAAGCCCCCTTCTATCTCTAGTGTGACACAAACATATTGATTGATCTTAACCTCCTGGTTCTTAATTCTTGATCTTAGCATATTAAATGTCTTGCTTGTATATATTTTAGCATATGTTAGTAAGTTTCAACTTCTCTGCGAAGTTCATACTGTATGGAAGTATGCCACAAGCAAAAGAATTTAATTGGAAAAACATATATGAAGACAGGCGAAGCACTCAATAAATTTATTGAAGGCAGCAAAATGTAAACAAATTCCATACCCTGGATCGCTCGTGAGATTTAGGAGATTTCTTTGTGCAAGTTCTAACAAGAGCATAAAAGCATCATCCCATTCCATCCCGCGGACATATACCCAAACGTCCAATAAAAAATCTACCCTGAACTTTCTACCTTCGGGAAACGCCCCCAAGTCCAAAAAGCATTCCTTTGGTTCATCATCAAGGATATCTATACTCATTTGCAAGCGATCAAAAACGCTATCTTTGTAATCTTGTGATATAGATTTTGCCCTTGAACGCTTATTCCTCGCACTTTTCCAAGACGAGCGGGGCTGATTGCGCAAACAACTTCCAATAACCTTGAGGGCAAGTGGTAAACCCTTACACTCTGCTGCAACCTACAGTGCTAGTACGAGTTAAACTTTTTCTGCATAAACCGTGACTTGCAACTTTTGCTGGAGGTCTATTAAACAATCATTTTTAAGTTGCGAATTTGAATATCGATTGCAAAATTAGGGTTAGGATAGTTAATATACATGAGATTATGAATGGTGTGTCTAATTCATACCTGTTTAACAAGATCCTCTTCTTCTGTTGTTGGGATCGAAGGTTGACCAAAGGCCCAGAAGCAGAAAAGTGGCAGGTAGTCATTGACCTCCAACATAGGCATATTGTAAAGACGAGCATCGCTTCTTTTTAGAATAGTGAACTTCTCTCTGGTTGTGACAACGGTTTTGTATCCTTTTGCTTCAAACAGCAAGGCTTCCAGATGTGATACAGACCAAACATCATCCAAAACCATCAAAGTAGGCCGATATGTTCTTTCTGCAATTCGCTTAAGATTATTCTGCAGTTGGATCCGTGCATCCTCTATGCTCCGGAAATGAGGCCTAGGACCACCAATTATATGATCCCACATAGTCTCTAAAATCTCAAAAAGGCCGTTTTCATTTCGATGAAGCTGTGAGACGGTAATGAAAATTACTTTCCCATTGAAGAAATCTGAAAATCACAGAGAGAATAAACTTTACAAACTAAGCTCAGGATAAGAACATAAAATGAAGTTTGCACGAAAAATATAATAGGAATTCAAATGCTGTTGTGACCTTTGACTTGGGTGTCGTTGCAAAGGGCGAACGCAAGAGTGGTTTTGCCGCTCCCACCCATCCCTGTTACTCCAACGATATTAACACCATTCTGCAATAGAAATTTTTTGACAGTATTGACAGGATTCTTCAAACCTACTACAAATTCGTTTATCTCCTGGACTTGGTAGGTGCAGCTGACGGACTGCTGAACGGCTGTAACTTCGTGCATCCCATGGTCACTAGGGTTTTGAAATCCCTGAGTTGCGTCGATTTGCCAAAGCTTGATAGCATTGGAGTTGGGATCATTAGTCATTGCGGCCTTGACAATCGCAATTAGTCGTTCAGGCCTTATATCTGCCTCTATTTTTTTAAGATTAAGGTTGACATCGGGCGGGCCATGCAATTGAATGAATTCGTAGACCTTCTTTTGAAACTTTTGCAGTTTCTTTCCATATCGGTACTTTTTGAAGATATCATAGCTGTGTAATTTCTCTAAGATGCCCACCAGATCAAGGCCTTCTTGCAGGTCGGCTTGAAATTTTTTGTAGGGTCTAACCAATGCATCTGAGTCGGGATTTTGTACCTTAATAATTTCATCGATGGTAGGCTTTAGCGACGACAGTTTTTCCTTCAGTTCTTTAGCCGATGTTTTGCTGGAAACGACGATGTTAACAACTCCTTTCATCTCGGCGATTGCTTTGTCCAGAAGTTTATCCAGAAGTTTACTTGTGAGAGGATCCATACTCGATTACAGAAATGGATGGAGAGACAAGAAGCGTTTTGGGATAGAAGTCCCGACTGACCGACGACTATCAATTGTGTCTGTCTTGACAAGCACAGGACGGGAAAATTGGCCTATAAATCAATAATCAATGGGATGAAGGTTGCTATATTTAAATGTTTATGATAAAGGGAAATTGGGGGCAGAGATACGAAGAAATTGTGGAGAAATTCTTGGCCGTGGGTATGAATTCAATAATTGAAGAAAGTGTGGAGAAATTATTGGCTGTGGGTACGAATTCATAAAGAGAGATATGTTGAAAAGAGTTGTGCTGGTCGGTGGTCGTCGACAAGACAGCTGGTAGTCTTCCACCCATCAGAAAATGCCGCGTTATGTCTCCCATGGGAAGGAAAAAAATTCATTAGATGTAACGAAATAGTGATGTCCTTACTTACCTTACTTACAGAAACCACAGAAACCATCTTTAAGAAGTTATATCAAACTCAACGAATAACCTAACCTATCCAAACCATTTGTTTCAAAAAAATTTCAAGTAAGTTATTTTAAGAATCAAAAGTAACTAGCATATCCCTAAAGCATGGGAATGGGAAGGAGGAAGATAATTTTTCAATTTTTTAAAGTAAATTATTCTTAAAATCAAAAGTAACTAGCATTTCCCTAAAACATGAAAAAGGAACTCATAAGAAAATCCAAGGTAATTTTTTTCAAAATTTTTTAAGCAAGTTATTCTTAAAATCAAAAGTAACGAGCATA
>ML788196.1:474729-485799 GCA_009831015.1 Picea engelmannii | reverse complement strand
GGGTATTATATTTGGCTATCAATTGTTACAGGATATGATAGTTCAAAAAGGGAAAAGATTGTAGCCAAGAAGGAATTGAAGAAGAATAACAAAATAACAATGGATTTCATTTGGGAAGGATTACCTAATATGGTAAGAGAAAAGATTGGTAAATGTTCATCAACCAAAGAAATTTGGAATAAGTTACATGATATATATTCTTCACCCATCGCAGATTCAAAAAATGCCAAAGAAGATGTACGTACAGATCAAGAAGAAATATGTTCACCATGTCAAATAGATTCAGAAGATAAAGAGTACATAATCAACAAATGTATGTTGTTTTTATTTAATTGTGAAAAACACAGACATCTTGAAATAGAATGCCATGAAGGAAATGAGACAGAAAAACTAATTGAAAAAGAAGACAATTATGAAGCATAATTGATTAGTTATTTAGATGAACTAAGAAAAGAAAGAGAAGAAAACAAGTCACTCAAGAAATAATTCATGAAACAAAAGGAAAGTGTTCACATTTTTTAAGAAGCCCAACAGGTCATCAAGAACTTAAGAACTCAGCTCGAAGAAGCTAGAAAGATTGAAGAAAATCTTGAATATCAAAAGCAGTATTTGGAAGCCAACATAGCGACACAGAAGGAAGAAGAAAAAATGAGAGAGAAGATATTGACATATCATCTTAAGGAAATAATTAACGATCTAAACCAGCTTGAGGAATAGTTTGGTCAAGAAGAGAAAGGACCTGAAGAAGAAATAACCACATTAAAAATCTAGCTTGAAGAAGCGAAAATAACAAAAGAAATCATGAAGTATTAGATAATGAAGAAAGAAGAAGAGGTTGAGAAGCTTGAAGAAGAAGTTGTCACATTGAGAAGTAAAATCATCAAGCTCAACAAGAACGTTGAAGAGACAGAAACATCCACATCAGTTATAGAGAATGAAGATAAGCACTCTAGGTTACTAGAAAAGAAGAATGAAGAAAATAGAAAGAGTTATGCAGAAGTACTCAAAGGAAGGAATCATGGTCAACCAAAATCTAAGAAAACTATTAAAGATACATCTTCAAGAAGACCATCCATGTTCAAGCCATAAAGAAGCTTCAATCATGATCATGATCAGTCAAGGAAAAAATTCAAAAGGACTACACCAGGAAGAAGATCATTCACTCCTAGTTATGCAAATTTCTTTTATGGTCATTGTTTTTATTGTACTAATTTTGTACATAAGGTTGCAGATTGCAGGGATTATAAAAGAAATGTTCAAGCAAGAAATGCCCATGTGGCCCCACGTGACATTGAATGTTACAAATGTCATAACTATGGACACATAGCTAGTGATTGTAGAATCATGATCGATACTTCCATGAAAGAGAACAATGATATCGGATATAAGAAAGTATGGATAAGAAAACATGAAGAACATGTGAACAAATACCAGGTCATAGAGATCGCAAGATTGGCAATAAAACGAGATGAAGAAAATTCTACAGAGAAAAATAAATATGTCAGATACATAAAATTTTGGAAAATAATTGAAAGAAAAGAAGGACGGGTAAATAAGGAACATGTTCAAGAGATTGTACTTTCAGGCATTGTAGTGAAAGATGAATCCACAGACAGAAAGAAAGAAGTCAGAGCTCAGAGAGATGATGAATCTACCAATGAAGATGATGATGAATACACATCAAAGCATGAAATGTTCTGAGCCATCCAACTTAGATACTCCCATGTAACATGAATATTAGACAGGGGGAGTCTATGTGATGGTTGTGATAGACCAAAGAACCATCCTTCAAGCATCTTGCAAAGTTTAAGTAGACAGATCCAGAGCAATCAGTTAGCAGAAGTACAATTCGATAGTTGTAGTAGTGAAGACTTCATGATAGTATATTAATAAATGGGTCAGCATTATGGACAGTTGTGCAGTAGAGTCTTGGACAGTATGGACAGAGACGGATCTGTAAGAACACTTAGCAGGTTTGGACAGATATATGGCAATGGACGAGAGCATGGATTCATAGATTGGTTCAGAGACAAAGGAACATTATGGATGCTAATTACAAAAGAAATGGCTTGAACAATGCTAATGGATTCCAAATTGATAGATATTTTTTTGACACATGCAGTGCATAAAAAAGTTCACATTTAAAATAGAATAATGCTTAGAAACAACAATGACAAAACTCCCTATGAGCTATGGAAAGGAAGACCAACAAATGTGAAGCACTTCAGAGTATTTAGAAGCAAATGCTACATCAAAAGAGATGGTAGAATGGGAAAGTTTGACTCTCATGTGGACAAAGGAGTACTTGTTGGTTACTCAAGTACAAGGAAACCATACAAATGTTACAATCTGAAGTTGAACAAAGTTGTGGAAAGAATCAATGCAACAATTGATGAAACAAGTGGACGAGAATCAAAGAAAGAAGAAAATGAATCTGTGGAACAACTTTACGAAGAAAAAGCAAAAGATGAAGAATAAGTAGAAGATGAAGATGAAGAAGATCAGACAGAAGTAGAAGATGAATTTCAACAAGTGCTCCAAAGACACCTAGCAAACAAGTACAGAGGAATCATCCTTCAGATTAGATTATCGGAAACAAGGATGTTGGAGTTGAGACTATAAGAAAAATTTGTTCACCAGAACAAATGCACCTAGCACTCTCATCTATGATTGAACCAAACAGTTTTGAAGAGGCCATCAAGGATGAATTATGGAACAAGGCCATGAATGAAGAATTGGATCAAATAGAGAATAATGACACTTGAGAATTGGTTCTAATACCAAGGAATAAGAATGTGATTGACACAAAGTGGGTTTTCAAAAATAAATTGAATGAAGATGGACATGTTACAAGGAACAAAGCTAGATTGGTATGTAAAGGATACACACAGGTTGAAGGAATCCAATTTGAAGAGACATTTGCCCCAGTTTCCATAATGGAAGCAATCTGATTTCTTTTAGCTTATGCATGCTCCAATAATATTAAAGTGTTTCAGATGGACGTGAAATCATCTTTTCTGAATGGGGAACTTGAAGAAGAAGTCTACATCGAACTACCAGAAGGATTTCAGTTGTCAGAGAACGCAGATTATGTGTGTAAATTGAAGAAGGCCTTGTATGGTCTAAAACAAGCTCCTAGAGCATGGTATCCTAGACTGGATAAATATCTACATCAAGCAGGTTTTAGAAAAGGAAGTGCATACAACAACCTCTACATCAAGGTAACTCAAGATAGTATTTTATTAATTGAATTTTATGTTAATGATATTATTTTCAGAAGTAATGATGATAGGTTAAGCCATCAATTTGCAAAGGATATGCAAAATGAATTTGAAATGTCATTACTCGGAGAACTATCCTTCTTTCTGGGTCTTCAAATACGTCAAAGAAACCAAGGAATTTTTATTTATCAAACTAAGTATATCAGATAAATGTTAAGGTTTGGAATGGAAGATTGCAAACTAGTTACCACTCCTTTGCAAACCAGTTGCAAGTCAAGCAAAGATGATGATTCATAGTCTACAGACCAAAGGAAATACATGTCGATGATCGGTACATTACTATATGTGACAACATCTAGACCAGATGTAATGCAGGTAGTTGGACATGTGGCATGATTTAAAGCAACACCAAAAGAATCACATGTCTTAGCAGTGAAGAGGATTTTTAGATATCTCAAAGGAACATAAGAGTTTGGATTATGGTATCCAAAAGGAAAGGATCTATCAATTATTTCCTACATAGATGCAGATTGGGTAGGTTTCATTGATGACCGGTGAAGCACCATTGGAGCATCGTTCTACTTGGGTGAGTGTTTAGTATCTTGGGTAAGCAAGAAAAAATCATCAATATCTTTATCTATAGCTGAAGCAAAGTATATTGCAGTAGCAGGATGTTGTACACAAGTTCTATGGATGAAACAAAATTTGACAGATATACAGGTTGAGTATGATGAGCCCATTCCAATCTATTGTGATAATACAAATTCCATCAATATGTCAAAGAACCTGATCATGCACTCCAAGACGAAGCACATTCCAATCAAGTATCACTTTCTATGGGAACAGGTTGCAAAGAAGAACATTAGAGTTGAATATGTGGGTACAAAAGAGCAAGTGGCATAAATCTTTACAAAACCGCTTCCAAGGGAAGCTTTTGAGTGTCTTCACCAAAGACTCCGAGTAATTCCTGCTCTAAAATGAATGTTTTTTAATGATTATCTTATATGTTTTAGATTTACACGAGGAAGCACCATAAAGAGGACAATTCAGGTTGGGAGATCAGTTTCAGGAAGAGTTCAGTCAAGGGGAGCAACCCTAGATGGAAAGATACCTTTGCCATTGATGACAAAGGGGGAGAGATTTATCAAATGCAAAGGCAAATGCTTGGAGAAAGAGAACATAAGCATGGTTCCAGGGGGAGTGATGGTCACATGGGGAGCATGAGTGATATGACTTCAGTATTTCATCAGAGTGTTTCCATCAATGCCAAAGGGGGAGATTGTTGATTAATTGGGTTGGTTTTCACTGATGCCAATCGTTGAAGAAAGTCTGGTAGCACAAAGGTTTTCATAATGGACCCAAGTTTGTTAGATGTATAATGGTATGAGTTTTAATATATTTGAAGGTAAGAATATTATATATGGATAGTACATTTCATGCCATTTCCGGTGGTATGTGGAACATCACATAACTCCTCACGGTTAGAGAGTTATGGCCATGTGAAGTTGGATAACCCTCATGAGTCATCTAGAAGCCCCAAAAGGTCAAAGTAGTCAAAGTGGTTGCAAAGAAGAAATTATTTAAATAATAAAGTGAAGTGATGAGTGTACTATAAGTCAAAGTGGATACAAAATAAATTATTTAAATAATAAAGTTAATGGAGAATTTACTAAGTGGATAAGTGGTTAGAAGTGGGTTAGCCATAAAACAAGGAAAGTGGTTTAAGATTATTAGAAGGCAACCCCTTGAGGAAGTGATGCAGGAGCATCGTCATCAAAACACATGTGGAGAGACAACTCAGCGCTAGGGCGCTGAGTTGTCTCTCCACATGTGTTTTGCTGACGATGCTCATGCATCATACTCCTCTGGACAAAACTTCATGGACTACTGTCCATGAGCTCCTGCACTGACTTTCTATGCTTCTAGATATCAGATTCATTTACCCAATTGGAATCTTCTATTGGGTGTCCCTTCCACTTTACCAAATACTCAAAATAGGTCTTTCTCCTGGTCCTCTTGCCAATCCTATGATCAATGATCGTCTCCATCTGTGGCTTCTCTACTATAGGCATATGCTCCTCCCACTGAATCTCTGGTTGATATTATGATATTTTTGTGTCATCTTCCCCGTAAGGATACATATCTGAAATGTTAAATATGGGTGATATACCCACACCCTCTGGAAGCTCTATATCATAAGCATTGTTACCAAATTTTCTTAGGATATTGCATGGTCCAATCTTCTCCAGCTTTAGTTTTTTATATGTTCCCACTTCAAATTGAATTTCTCTTCTGTGCTGGTCAACTTTGCATTTATACTCTGCATTATTGTTCTGCAGTTGCTCCTTGATCTGAGTATGAAGCCTTTGTATTTCTATAGCGAAGTCTTCTGCTCCAACGCTTCAGAATTCACTCTGCTCCAGATCTCTCAATTCTGATACTATCTAGAATAGACTTTTCCCATACACTATCTGGAATGGAATATTTCCCGTACTTCTGTTCACTGAGTCATTGTATGCAAACTCTGCTCGTGACAGAATTTGATCCCACTGGCTATGATGTTCAGTGACCAAACTCCTCAGCAAATCTCCTAAACTTTGATTTACCACTTTAGTCTGTCGATTTGTTTGAGGGTGATATGTTGAACTAAAAGATAGTTTTGTCCCCATCTTATTCCACAATTTTGTCCATAAATGACCAACGAATTTAGTGTCCCTATCCGAGAAAATACTCATGGGCAACCCATGAAGTCTTACAACTTCTTTGAAAAACATATTTGTAATGTGTGTTGCGTCACTAGTCTTCTGGCATGAGATAAAGTGTGCCATATTTAAGAATCTATCAACCACAACAAATATGGAATCACTTCCCCTTTGGTTTCTTGGCAATCCTAGTACAAAATCCATGCTCATTGCATCCCAAGGCCTGTCTGGAATAGGCAATGGTCGGTACAATCCAATTTTCTGTTTCTTTCCTTTTGCATACTGGCAAATTTTACATCTGTTTACAAACTTCTTCATCTCTTCTCTCATGCCTGGCCAATAGTATGAACTGTTCAACTGTGCAAATTTCTTGTCATGGCCGAAGCATCCTCATAGGCCTCCACTATGTTTTTCCTTCAACATATTTTATCTCATTGAACACTTTGGTATGCACATCTGGCAACCTTTGAGCAACAACCTACCTTGAATCATATACTTTGTCCACTAAATTTTGTCTCTGAGCACAGGGTTCACACATGCTTCATATGCCTGTTTAAAATCTGTATCCTCACAATACATCTCCTTAAGGTGTTCAAACCCTAAGGTCTTCACTTGAAATTCTTGTAGAATCAAACATCTCCTGCTCAATGCATCACCAACTTTGTTAGCATTACCATAAATATGTTTAATGACAAAAGTGAATTTTTTCATAAACTCTATCCACTTAGCATGTATTTGATTTAACTTCTCATGTCTGGTTATGAATTGTAAAGCCTGATTATCACTATACAAAACAAATTATTTTGGAACAAGGTAGTGCCTCCATTTCGTCAAGGTTTGAATTATTGCATAAAATTCCTTATCATATGTGGAGTATTTCTTCTTAGTGTCATTCAAATTCTCACTGAAATGTGCAACATGCCTATCTTGGCTCAAGATTTCTCCAATCGCAACTCCACTAGCATCACACCTTACTTGAAATGTCTTCCCGAAATTTGGAAATACTAGAATTGGTTGTTATGTTATCTTCCCCTTCGACATCTCAAAACTTTTCTCAGCCTATTTTGTCCACTTAAAATAATTGTTCCTCTTCTTCACTGTATCCAATATTGGTACACAAATTCCACTGGAATTTCTAATGAAATTCCTATAGAAACCTGCTAATACATGGAAGCTTCTCACCTCAAATATGCTTGTTGGTGATGGCCATTCTTTGATTGCTCTCACATTTTCTAGATCCATATTCAATTCATTTGAAGATATCACAAAACCAAAATAAACGAGTCATGTCTTCATAAAAGAGGACTTCTTCATATTTATCAAAAACTTCTCATGCTGCAGCCTTCTCATCACTAATGTCAGATGTCTCAAATTCTCCTCTTTAGTTTTACTGAAGACCAATATATCATCCAGATATACAATCACAAACTTACCTATGAAATCTTTCAATACCTGATTCATCAATCTCATAAAAGTGTTTGAGGCAATTTTCAAGCCAAATGGCATAACAAGCCACTCATACAACCCTTCATTTGTCTTGAAGGTTGTTTTTCATTCATCACCTTCTCTCATCCTTATCTAGTGATATCCACTTTTCAAATCTATCTTTGAAAAAAAAATGCTCCACTTAAACAATCCATTAAGCCATCCATCCTTGGAAATGGAAATCTGTACCTGATGGTTATCTTATTTATGGCTCTTGAGTCTGTACACATTCTCCATCCTCCATCCTTCTTTGGACTCAACACAATTGGTACTGCGCATGGGCTCAAGATTTCTTTGACCTAACCTTTTTCTAATAAATCCTGGACTTGTCTCTTTACCTCCTCATTCTCTTGAGGTGTCAATCTGTATGCTTCTTTGTTCGACAGACTTTCTCATGGTATTAGATCAATGTGATGGTTGATACTTCTGATGGGTGGCAATGAATTTGGCAACTCATCCATTACTATGTCAACAAAATTCTCCAACAGCTCCTGAACTTCCTCAGGAAAATCATCCATAGAAGTACTTGTAAAGATAACTCTAGGTTTCTTCATGACAACAAATTGCATCTCCTGTTCCTTCTTGACTTCATTCAAGAGTTCCTTCCCACTCATGAGAAGTATACTTGTGTTGGCTTCTTCCTTTACTTTCTTCTCTTCTATTGGTACCAACATGTGTGTCCTACCATTCTTATCCAAAGTATAAGTATTTGTTCTCCCATCATGAATGACATTCCTGTCAAACTGTCATGGTGTCCCCAACAAAACATGACATACATCCATAGGAATTACATCACCCAAAATCTCATCTCTATACCCTCCTATTTTAAAATCAACGAGGCATTGTTTAGTGACCATTACCTGGTGACCTTTTTGCAACCATGAGACTTTATATGGCTTCGAATGCGCAGTTGTCTCCAACTCCAATTTCTCCACCATCTCTGTGGATACTAAGTTATCTTTGATCCCACTTTAAATTATCACTTTGCAAACTTTGTCTTTAGTCTTGCAAGTAGTCCTGAACATATTGTTCCTCTACACTGGCTTTCCAACCTCTGGCTCTGGTTTCAAGAGAACCTTCTTCAACATCAAGGATCTTCCATCTTCTGCACCTTCTTCTTCAACATTCAACTTTTGTGCTTCTGAAATGTGAGCTTCACCTCCTTCTTTCTTCTTCTCTGGACATTCCCAAGACATGTGTCTTGTCTTTCCACATGCATAACACCTTATCTCTCCTCCTCTGCCTCTTCCTCTTCCTCTAGGAAAAGATTTTCTTCCACCACTTTATCTCCCTCAGGAACTTCCTCCTCTTTCTGAGTGACTATGTGGGTTTTCAGTCTCACCCTTGGGATTATGTTCCTTTTCCTGGGTAATTCCCTTTCCCATGTTTGGACTTCTTCCTCTTCTTTGTTGGCTCTGTTTTCTAGCCAACTTCTCTTTTTCCTTTTGTGTCATCTGATAATAATCCTCCACTGTTCTCACTGTCATCATGTTGATTTCGTCCTGGATCTCATATCATAGGCCATTAATATACCTGGCAAATTTCTCATCATCTTTCTCCTTCTATCCAGTCTGTAAAACTCCTTTGTGTATTCTTTCACTGTAATTCCCTTTTATCTCAGGTTCTGTAATTTCCTGAATAAATTTATCTGATAATCTTTGGGTATGAAATTAGCCTTCATCTTGGCTACCATTCTGTCCCAACTCTTAATCTTTTTCTTACCTTTGCTTCGTCTATCAGCCTTCAATTCATCCCACCATAATATTGCCTGTCCTTTTAATATGGTGACAACATGTCTCACCTTCTTCTCCTCATCAACGTCTTCATATTCAAAATATTTATCCATTTCTCGTATCCAATCAAGAAATTATTCAACATCTAGATTGTCTTCATACATCAGGATGTATATCTTTGATCTAGCTCCCAATTTAACAAACACTCTCAGCAAGTGTTCCTCGACAACATCTTCCCATGTAGCTTCTTCAACCTTTTATTTCTTTACTTTCTGCATCACTGACGTCTCCAACATCAGGTGTTCTCCTTTGCATTGTCTCCATCGCATTCAACTTTGTGTGAAGTTATCTCATTTCTCTTTCTACAACTCGATTTTCTACATGCGGCTCTGCACATCTTCTAGGTGGAATTGTGTTGACCTTTTCTCCCCTCACAAAGAATGAAATTTGAGCTCTTTAAGCTCTAATACCACTTGATACAGATCCCCCCTTCTCTCCTTGGGGCTGCTCAACCTCCCGATCAAGTATCTTTAACTACTTGAGTTGGATTATCTCCTCGAGAGCTTACTGTCCTCACCCTGAATCAAACACAGGTCCTTCTTTCATCGTAGGCGCATGTCGTATGGTACCCACGTGCAACTTCCTAAGCGCTTTTCAAATTTCGGTCACTAGATCTTTTGAATTATCCCTTCTTCACATATGACCTCGGGCTATGATCTGGGTTTAAACCCTGAAAGGCGCTTTCGACTTTGGTCTCCAGCTATTTTGGTAACAGCTACAACACTCTTTCATCTAACCCCGAACTGCGAACTCACCTGGGAAGATCGACGGTTCTCGTCTGTCCCACAACTAATTGTTAGAATATAAAATATGGTGTGCTTGTTTTACCATTGACGATACCCTCGTCACCCAACCACAGGCCGAAGCCTCCCTTCGAGCACCTTAACCTTGACCTGAGAATTCCTCCAGAAGCAAACCCTAGGCTAGATAGCCAAACAAAGAGTAGTGCATCAATCCCCAAGGATAGCGCATCACAAAAGACTGATCAGATGTTCCAAACCCTAGCCAAGAGATATCCAAGCCAATATTGAAACTAGTTGCTGCTGCAGCTGCACCTGCAACCCTCCTCCAAACCTGCGCACCAGACTGCAACTGCAGTGCGCACCAACTGGGAAAACTGCAGTCCTGAGATGTGACAAATGAGAACTGACGCCCTGTATTTATAGTAATCCTGCCAGTTTGTTGGGGCCGACTTCTCCTTCTGGGTATGTGTCTATTCAGTATATTATTATTATTTCTGGCCGACTTCTTCTCTTGGAGGCTAATAGCCTAATATAAATTATCTTCTTGAGCCGACAAGGCTTCTAGGGTTATTAGCCAATTCATTAGGGTTTCTCTTGCTTCCCAGAGTCTTCTATTCTCTTCAGGTTCACACGTGGGGGTAAATACCTCCCGCAGCTACCATAATATTAACACTCCCTCCTAGCTAGAGAGATATTTACAGGTAATGGACTTGAGCACAAAACATACCATTTACCCGGTAGCATCAATATAGTCATCTAGACTATTTCATGACTAGATAATGAGCATCACCATCACCATCAACTGCATTATCTCTCGAAACCATACTTCATCTGAGTAGTTAGATATGATGATGGATAAGTCACTCTCACCATGGAGTGATACAGGAGGAGTGAAAGCTCTGAACTGTTTTCTGTCTGGAAAATCTTTGTTCATCATTCATCTGAATGATCATCTCCAATAATCTGTTGATAGTCTTCAAGGAAATTAGAACAAGGATAGAACACACCTATGTCTATTCATAGTAGTACACAACTACAATCCAGTGGTTAACTACCACATCAAGTAACACACAAGTACTTGATCAACAACGTATAGTTGCGAGCAGTGAGACACATTCACTACAGT
>ML788196.1:423891-466011 GCA_009831015.1 Picea engelmannii | reverse complement strand
CTCCTTCTAGTTGGAGCCATAGAATTAGGGAGTTGGAGCTTCCTTAAGATTGGATCCTGAGAAACTAGGGAGTTGGAGCCTCCTTCCAGTTCAAGCTGGAGAATTGGAAGTTGGTGCTTCCTTGAATGTAATTCTTGACATATGAGAAAAACATTATGTGGTTTTCTCCCACATTGGGTTTCCACGTAAATATTGGTGTACTATGTACTATGTGGATGTATTTATTATTGTTCATTATGCTCTGATGGATGTTAATGTTTATGATGCAATAATATATTGATGATGAACTGATGAACATTGTTGAATAAGTTGAAATAATAAACATTGTGGTTTAAAGGATTAATAAGTGGTATAAATTTCTCATTATTGATTCACCCCCCCCCCCTCTCATTAATCCAACAATTGGTAATCGATAAGGTTCCTTCAAGAAACAATTTAACCACTTGAATGAGATCATGGAATACACTGAGAATGGAGTACCAACGTTTGATGGTCAGAGTGGTCTAGAGTATGAAATATGGAGCGGAAGGACATAAGTATTTTTATAGGCACAGGGGTATGATATTTGGAAATCAGTTGTTACAGGATATGATAGTTCAAAAAGGGAAAAGACTGCAGCCAAGAAGGAACTGAAACGAAATAAAAAAATTGCAATGGATTTCATTTTGGAAGGACTATATGATTAAGTAAAGGACAAAGTGGGTAAATTTTCATCATCTAAAGAACTTTTGGATAAGTTACATAATATATATTCTTCTCCCATCATAGAGTCATAGAATGCCAAAGAAGATGCATGTACAGAACAAGAGGAAAGATGTTCATCATGTCAGACAGATTCAGAAGAAGAATAAGAGTAAGAAATTAACATAAGTATGTTTTTCTTCTTTAAATGTGAAAAAGGAGGACATATTGAATTTGAATGCCCATATTTGAAAATTGAAAGTGATGAGATAGAAAAGAAAAATGAAGTAGTATATAGTCAATGAGAAAGATAACTTGAAGAAGAAATCATCACCTTGAAGATCCAACTTGAAGAAGCAAGAAGAACAGAAGAAGTAATGAAGATCCAGATGAAGAACAAAGAAGAGTATTGTGAGAAGCTTTAAGAAGAAGTTTTTATGTTAAGAATAAAAGTTGTCAAGGTCAACAAAAATATTGAAGAAACATCCACATCATCAGTAAAGATAGTTGAAGAGAAATGTCACAGGTCATCGGAAGGGAAAAGTGAAGAGAATCCCAAGAGTTATGAATAATTCATCAAAGGATCTATAAAGAAGGAAGAATGCAATCCCCTAAAGAAGAATATTCCAAAAGGATAGAAGACCTAAGAAGAAGACTACATAAGAGATGGACATCAAAGAAGACCTTCCACATTCAGACAACCAAGAAAATTCACTCATAATGAAGGAGTCAATGGAAGAGAATATCGTGATCAACCAAAGCATGTTTTCAGAAATACTGCACCTCAAAGAAGATCATTCACTCCCATGTATGTAAATTTCTTTTATGTTCATTGTTTTTATTGTACTAACTTTGGACATAAGGTTGCATATAGCAAGACTTATGAAATAAATGTTCAAGAAAGAAATACTTATATGGCCCCACATAATATTGAATGTTAGAAATTCCACAACTATGGTAATATAATTTGGAATTGTAGAAGCGTGACAGTGCCATCCAGAAATAAAGATACAGATATCATATATACTAAAATTTGGAAAAGAAAAGAACAAGAAGAAGAGCATGTGAATAAAGAACAAAATTTAGAAATTACAAGACTTGCCATAGTACGAGAAAGACAAGGAAAGAAAAAAAAGAAGAAGAATAGGTTTCAGGAACCATATTGTTAGAATTTGCAGTAGAGCGAGATCATAATGAAAAGTAGGTAAAGAAATAACGGGTTCCAGAGATCATAGATTTTGCAGTAGTACGAGAAAGAAAAGAAGAGTAGGTAAATAAGGAATAGGTTCAAGAGATTGTACTTTCAAGAATTATAGAGAAAGATCAATCCACGAGAAAAAAGGGAGAATTCAAAGTTCATAGGGATGATGAGTCTACAGACGAAGAGGAATATGACTCTGCATCATAGAAGGTATTATTCTAATCCATCCAACTTAGATACTCCCAGATAATATGAATATTAGAAAGGGGGAGTATATGCAGTAGCTGAAATAGATCAGAGAACCATCCTTCAAGAATCTTACATAGTTCGAGTAGAAATACTCAAAGCAGTCAGTTAGATGAAGTACAAAATGACAGATTGGTCAGTTGGAAAATTACACAAGCAAAAGTCTATGATTGTATTCAGATAGAGATATCTTCAGCATAGGTTGTTCCAGATATGCAGAGTTTGGTTTATAGATAGATAAGACCAGTGGACATAGTTGATAGTTGATGATCAGTTGCAACCGTGAGGACTTCATGATAGTATAGTGATAGATGGGTCAACATTGTGGGTAGTTGAGTAGCAGAGTCTTATAAAATATGGACAAAGATGGATTGGCAGGTTTGGACAGATATATGACAGTGGATGAGAGCATGATTTCAAGAAATATTGGATTCATAGAGTGGTTTAGAGAATGGTTCAAAACTTGGTCCATATATTTTCTTAGAGATTGTTGGATGATTATGTCATATAATGATAAAGGAATACTTAAATCTTAAACTTTGAATGATTTTCATATATGTCATTTGATTACACAAAGAAACACCAATGGAAAATAACTCCTAAAGGAAGAAGGTACATGAAAACCTATACTGATCTACACAGAAACATGCAAAGAAGTCATCAGAGAGAGAGAGAGAGAGAGAGAGAGAGAGAGAGAGAGAGAGAGAGAGATTCAGAAAGGAATATTAGTAGCATACAGACATGGAGACACGCCCACAGGGGGAGCTATTATTTTAACCAGGATTGGTTAGAGTAGGTGTAATCTCATATCGAAAGGGGGAGTTAATCCTTTTTCAAAGGGAGAGAGAGATTAATCAGAGGCATGTAGATAGGGGGAGAAACCCCAAGGAGAGTTCAATAAGGGGATAAATCCCAAGGAGAGATACCCTTTTCCATTGATGTCAAAGGGGGAGAGATAGAAACATTGATGAGGAGTATGAGCATGAGTGTTTACATGACTGATTGTTTCCATCAATGTTGGTATTTCCATCAATGCCTGTTGGCACAGGGGCAGACCCAGGGTTCAACACTTAACAATGCACAAACAAAACCCCGACTACCGACCCTTTCGGAAATGCCTGCGAAGCAGGCGAGGTCTCACCCAAGGTAGGAACAAAGGGGGTTACATGATGTAGGTGTCTGTAACCGAGTTGGGACACAGATTTGTGATAATAACACTTCACAGAGTACTTTAGTGACACTTAGAAGGTGAAATGCATTGGTTCCCTAACCTTAGTAACATTGCATAATATACCCAATGATAGATTGACGCAGTAACAATAAATATTAAGCACTTCAACCACTTAGCACATAGTGCAGAGTTAGATCTAGCATTCATTTATCTTTAACACAAGTAAAGCACTAAGCATCAACATATCTATGTATCATACATAATAATCAAAGAACTTAGCAGATTCATAACATAAACAACACAACACAAAGCAAACCAAAGACACAAGATATACATGGTTCACCCCAGTGTGGGGCTACATCCACCAACCTCTTTGTTTTCTTTATTATTTATTAATCTCTTACATTCAGCGACTCCTATGCACTAAGCCACAGAGTCGAGCTTCACACCAAACATGATATCCGTGCACTAAGCACCAGATCCTCCTTCCAAAACTAGGTCAAAGCACATAGCCAACTCTCTATCAAGCACAGAGCCTTACACATAGACATTCCCTTGCACATAGCCAATCTAATTACTTTCACTTAGCCACTTTCCACTACTCAAAAAGGCCTTTGACTCCCTTTCTACAATATATTCTTACTTATTTATACTTTTTCGATCCCTTACAATAAGGCCTAATCATGGGTAAATCCCATGGGACAACATCCCATAACCCATTACAAAAACCCTAAAGAACCCCTTACTGGGTCCACATAGCCCATAAAATAGGTGAGATCTGCAATCTTAGCTCCGTTTGGGTGCTCCATCTTTCACCAGCATGTCGAAGTCCAAAAGTGGTCCAAACTTGACCAAGGTTTCCTCAAAACTTGGCCGAGGGCCAACAAGCCCCCAACACTCACCTGTGACTCGTCCTGAGTCACTCATGTCTGGGAAATGCTACTTCGAAGGCCTCGAGCTTAACTCATGATGTATCGACTTGCTACTTTGCCTAAGCCTCCTACTTAGTGAGCTCCTGGATTGTCTGCTCTGTAACAGGCCCTTCCAGACGTTGTTCTACTGATGCAACCACTTGGTCCAATTGCGATCCCTTCCCATCAATCTCTTTGAACATCTGGTAGGCTTCCTCTTGCATAGGTTGTATCTTCTACGTGACTTCCATTACCCTGCCCTGGAGGGCAGTGATCTGCTGTTGCACTGCACGCTACTCCTGGGATCTCTTCATTCTTTCAACTGCGGTGAGAAGCTTCATCTGTACCTATATTGAAAATACATGATGTTGTGTCTCCTGTAACTGCGCTTCCAGCTTCCTTAGCTCTGGATCCTCTGTGAGGCGTTCATATGTATATGTGCTTCTATCACTTAGCTATTTGCATTCTGAGGTGAGGGATCTAATTCTTACAATTGTTTTATTAGCGGTCTCCTCCCTCTGGTCACGCACCTCCTGCGGGGTGCTCGGTACTGCTTGGGCCTCCAATTTTGTTATCCTCGCTTGAAGCTGCTAGATGGTCTCAACGAGCTTCACCACTTGAGCCTCGACCGACTCTTGTTCCTCCTGTGCCAAGCCTGGAACATAATGACATGCTTTACTCACTACCTCTTTGACTGCAACCCATTCTGTGAGTAACTACTCCTTTTCTATTTGTAGTTGGGATTTTTCCTCCTGGAGCATTGCCTAAAACTCTTCTCTCTCACTTTCATAGGAAGCTACACTATACCAAGTTACTCGTAATTGTTCTAAGGCTTCATATTTCTCTTGATTCAAGGCTTGTGTAGCCTTCTCCTTCTCTTCTTGGATTCTCTGAAGTCGATCTTTTGTCGCATTTGCAAGTCTTCTCAATTGGGTTGGTTCATCCCCTAATTCTGTAATCTGTGACGAGGAAGGTGCAGTAGGTACTGCGTGGACCAAACGAATAGCTTATTGTACTTCCTTTAGTTCCTTCTCGATCCTTCCATATAGGTATTCCTGCTTCGATCTTTATCTCTGCAAGATGTCCTCCATAGCTTCATGAACCAAACTGATATCATCCTCCATGAGCATTGCTTCTAAATGGGGCTTATTAGTGCACATATTCTTCCTTGTTGAGGGTTTCTTTGGAAAAACCTTCCTCTTCTGTGATGTCACTGTTCCAATAGGGTGGGTATTCCGATGGTGTAGCTTCACCTCCACCTTGATCATCCCCTCCTCCTTGTCCATCTGCTTTGTCTCCTCCTCCTCCTAGCAAGCTAGATCCATTTTCTTCAGAGGCATTGTCCTCCTCATCAGTCTATATATCCTCAACTTATTCTTGCTTCTTCTTCTTCTTCTTCTTCATCCCACTAGACTGTCTGACATGCTCAACTCGAGTGACCATGGTGCTTCCTATGGTGTCAGTGTCAGAGAGTTCTGCATCAACGACAGGTACAAGGAACTCCTCCGGCCACTCCTTCGTAATCTGCTCCACGTCTTCACCTATTAGCTTGTAGTATGACTATAACTCTTCCTTGTTCTCATCTCTATGCATAGTGATATAGATGAAATGTGGATCTGCATGAAACTTTACTATTGGTTTGTACTGGTGTAGGGTGAGCAGTGTCATGCGTGAAAATGACTCAATGGAAACTTTCAATTGTTGATAGTATGCATGAAACACAACATTGGACTACCACTGCTTCGTCATGTCATTGGTGTACCACAAGGTGGAAAACCTAGCGGCCAATGGCTCCGATGGTTCGATCTCCAGAAATGTGGATCCTTCAGGCATTTCATTGACGAGGTAACTCGCCCAGTTCATCTGCATGCCCTACACACATTTTCTTGTGAGGTCCACCACGAACCCGGTGACCTGTGTGGGGTGGTTCTTCCTTATGAGCTTTCCAGCTATGATTTGGCAAGCAAGGTGCATTGTTCCATCCTGTATAGAGGCTACCTTGTAACCTCACTTTCCTTTTTCGACTTTGCCGTAAGATTCCTTGATGCAGTATGCCAGGGAGCAGTATGAGGCCTTCCCTAGATAAAACTGATAAGAGTCAGGTCCCTTAATGATTAAGCCTGTAATATGGTGGATCAGTGCCAGATTCACATTAATCCTTTGGTCGAGCCATAGGTATCCATTGTTGGCACAGGGGAAGACCTAGGGTTCATCTCCAAGAGTGCACCAACAAGCCCTAACTACTAGCCCTTTCAACTACACCTGCAAAGCAGATGTAGTCTCACCTGAAGCAACTATGGGGGGGTTGCAAGAGAGAGATGTCTACAACCAAGGGAAATATCAAGTGGATCTAATACTAGAACAATATAGCATGCATATATCACTTATCAGCTTAGATCTATTCCACACATCTATCATATCTACCACAGTAATGCAATAACAGTATATCAAGGTAAAATAACATAACATCAATCGCACACACAAGACAAATATACGTGGTTCACCCTCTCTCTAGGGCTATGTCCACAGAACTATGCTTTATAATGTATTAAGATGAAGCATACAGTTCTTCTCTACACTCTTAGCTAGAAAATCTCTTTCTTCTTATCTCTATCTCTTCCCTCCCTGTGCACCCAGCAGCAGGGTTGATCTTCGCACCCAGTTGAAGATCTTACAATACAGAAGGCTCTCGTACTTAGCACTTCTCTCTCACACAATATTACTCACTCGATCACACAATGAAAAATACAACAACATAACACCAACTATATCGAACCTCCTTCCCTCATGTAGGTTCTTATTTATACATTACAATATCTCATTGACATCCTTAGGCCGAAACCTAGGTGTCAAAACCCTAGATACCAAAACCCTAGGTGTCTAAAACCTTAGGTCAACTTGACCCGTGTTTTCAGGGCTTCGCCAGCCTGTCTCTCCTTCCTTCTCGCGCGGTGCTCCAAAGCATCTAACGGTGGCTTTTTCCACTTTCTGAGTTTTCCACGATCCCTCTTTCTTGCTTACCTGTCATCCTTGATCTCCTCATCTAATGACTTGCTTTCTTGGACTTCGCTCCATCTTTTCTTCTCTTTTGCTCACTTTGACCTAGTAATAGTCACTGTGTCTTCTGTGAAGTTCACATTTTTCCTTTTCTCCCTTTTTCTTCACTTACTTCCGTAACCAAGGGCCAACAGGCCCCCAACACTCACCTGTGACTCGTCCCGAGGCACTTCAGATCTAATCTTTCTATTTTACTTCGAATTCAGACTACGTAGTGCAGCCTTTGTTGTCTTCTCTATGTCTCCTCTAGTTCCTTGTGCAGACTGTCTTTTTTGTGTCTGGTACCCAGTTTCAACTGCACCTGGTACCTAGACCCTTTTCCTTATGCTTTTACTTAGAGTTGCGGGGAAATTGGTTGTCATAGTACAACTTCAGTCGGCTCCCATTCACTAATCTGTCCTTCAACTCTCCCTTCAAAGTCTTCAACTGTGCATCTCCTCCTTCTGTAACATAGGCAATCTCATATGGCCTGAGCCAATGAGTTTTGAACTTCCTAGGATGCTTGATGAACTTACTGTCATATACCAGTACTAGATCACCTTACTTGAATGCCTTCTTCTTGATGTGCCTGTCGTGATAGGCCTTCTCTCTTTCCTTCTGTACTTGTTGATGGAATCCTGCAATAAATCTATCTTCTTCAAGTTCGACCAACTGCGCGAGCCTCTCTTGAACAACGTCAGTGTCATCCATATCTATAAAGGCATCAATTCTTAAGCTTGGCACTAGGTATTCCATTGGAACAATGACTTCGAGACCATAAACCAACTTGAAAGGGGTCTGCATTGTTAACTTTTTACAAGTGGTTCTATAGGCCCAAAGTACTGTTGGTACTCTTAAATCCTAGTCATCCCTATTCACACTACAAATCTTCGTTAGCGTTGTCTCCAAGATCTTGTTGAATGCTTCCATTGTCCCATTTTCTTGTGGATGGTAGGGTGTTCTCTTCTGATGGTGGACTGCAAATTCCTCAGTCAGGGCTTCAATTGTTTTATTTATGAAATGTGTGCCTTGATCACTCATAAGGATCCTTCGGCATCCAAACCTGGTTATGATGTCATCAAATATGAAGCGCGCAGCTGTAGCTGCACTACAATCCTTAAATTCTCTTGCTTCGGCCCATTTGGTCAAGTACTCTGTTGCTGTAATTATGTATCTTTCTCCTGTGCGCTTGCCTGGTGGGTTTATAGGTCCTATGAAATCAATGGCCCATTTCTCAAATTCTTGTAGGGTCAGTTGTGGTGCTAGTGGCATTTCATCCCTTCTGGAAGGTTTCCCAATTCTTTGGCATACATCGCAGGCTCTGTAATAGTCTTTAGCATCTATGTGTAAGGTAGGCCACCAAAGGCCAGCTCTAAGAACCTTCTGCATAGTTTCTTTCCCTGTGTAATGTCCTCCTGTGATGCCTTCATGAGCTTCCTCAAGTATCATCAGTCGTTCTTCCTCCATAACACATATTCTCAGTATCTCATCAGGGCCCATCTTGTATAGTTGTCTAGCTATAAGTGAAAAGTCGGCAGTGCACACTATTATTTGTTTCTTCTGAGGAATTGTATACTCACTAGGTGCCATTCCTGTTGACAGGAAATGGGCTATTTCTGCGAAGTGGTCATCAATCTTTCTAATGGCCAGTAACTGTGCATCTGACAGTGTATCCTCCAAACTAGTGGGATCTTCTCCATGTTCCAACCTCGACAAGTCATCAGGACCTTAGTTCATTCTTCCTGGTTTTACTATTATCTCAAAGTCATATTCCTGAAAGAGCATAAGCCATATGCATATTCTCCCCCCCCCCCAACACTGGCTTGTTGACTAGGTATTTCAGTGCGGAGTGATTAGTAAACCTTTTAAAGTGTCCTCCCAACAAGTAGTGGAGAAATTTATGTAGCACATACACCATGGCTAACCCCTCTCGCTCGGTAGTGGTGTAATTGATCTCAGTAGTTGATAGCTTCCTACTGGAAAAGGCTAACTGATGGTCAATATATCTTTCCCCATGTTGTGCTAACACTGCTCCTAAAGAAATAGAAGACACATCAACATGTACATGGAATTACTTGGTCCAATCTGGAAAGACTAGAATGGGCGCAGTAACCATTTTCTGTTTCAGTGTATCGAAGCTCTGTTGGCATTCTTCTGTCCAACTGAACTAACAATCTTTCTTCAAAAGCTTTTCCATGGGTGTTGTAATTTGGGCATATCCTTTAATGAACTTCCTGTAATATCCCATGTGTCCCATCATAGTGCACAACTGTTTGACTGAAGTAGGAGGGGGTAGATCAACTATAATGGCAATTTTAGATGGGTCGACCAACAATCCTTGCTTGCATACAATATGAACTAAAATCACTCCAAATGGTGAGAAGAAGATGGATTTCTTCAGATTCAAGGCAATTTGACACTTCCTGCATTTATCCAACATTAGCCTTAGACATTCAATATGGTTTTTCAATAAGCTAAAAACAGTCCAATCATCAAAATATGCTTCTAGAAATTTATGCAAGAACTCCTTGAATGCTTCGACCACCACCCTGGAAAATATGGCTAGGGCATTCTTCAATCCAAATGGCATCACTGTATACTGGTAGGATCCCCATTCTATTGCAAATGTGGTATTGTGGCGATCTTCCTTGGCAATCTGGATCTGATAGTATCCTGAAAATCCATGTGTAAAAGAATATACTTCCTGGCCTCCCACATTATCTAATACTTTGTCAATGAATGGTGTAGGGAAGGGATCATGAAAACATGCATCATTCAGCTTCCTGAGGTCTACATAGATCCTGATCTCTCTTGTCTTCTTGTCTTGCACCACCATAGGGATAATCCATTCTGAATCCTCCACGGGTCCTATAATCCCAGCTTCCAACATTTGGTCAAGCTCAATCTTCACTTTCTTCTTATATTTAGGGTTCAGTCTGTAGGGTTTCTGTTTGATTGGTCTTGCATATGGTTTCAAAGGGATCCTCATCTCTCCCATAGGCCCTTTAATTCCCTTCATATCAGTGAACTTGGTTGGAAACAAGTCCTGATATTCATGCAGTAATTCTGTAATCTTGTCAATAGTGGCAACATCCTAGTAATCTCCAACATTTTCAATCTTTGGTGTCAGATCTGTTCCAATATTGACTTTCCTAATCTTGATTGGATTTCCAATGAATGGTAACTTAACTCCTTGTCCTTCCACGTCTCTTTGGACTTCTATTTCTTTGATGTTCACCTTTCTTAGATCATCATCTTCATCAGCATTGATGTTGTAACAACCATGTAGTTTCTGGAGAGGCATAGTCCATTCATCCTCTTCTTGCTCAAAAGGGAGGTTAGATTCCTCCTTGAATACTTTATGTCTTCTAATTTACAATGCTTGATCTACTGAAGGATATTGACTTTCAAATAAGATGGTGGTTACAAAATTCTTAGTCATACCTTCCCAATCTGTAGTAATGAGGCGCATCTCTGCTTGAAGGTACCAGTTGATAGGTGTCGTGTCTAGTGTGTTAATGAATTTGTGCACCCACTGCTCTTGAGGGATGTTGATCCAGTCTTTCTCACAACTTCGCACATGGTCCTTTGGGCAGCTTCGACCTGTGTATCGAGCTTCACAACCTTCTACTTTTGTTGAGAACCGCGTTGTCATCAAGGTACGACATTGTACCCAATCTGTCATGATTTTTTTGTGTGTCCCCTACCATCTTGTTGGGGTTTCTTTCAGTGCCTCATCCATTACCAACAATCTTTGTTTCATTTGTACACTTTCTTCAAAGTCCGACAAGAAGGTTTCTAAAGGATTCAAACCATCAAAGGTGGGTAAGTTACTTACTGTTGTGTCGATTCAGCAAAATTCTCTAGTTAATCTATCACATCTTCTTGTAGATACTTCATACATTTTATTCAACCAGTTTTCTAGTGCTTCTTCTGAGTCTGATGAACATGTGTTGTCACTTCACCAGCTTAGGTTTCCATCGGCCGTAGAATTAATGTAATCATGTTATCCGGTTGTTAATTTGTATATGTTTTCTAGTTCATATGCACGGTCTTCTTCTTTGATGGGGTATGTGTATCTCTGACCTTCATTTGTATCTAAGGGTGCAATGACCCTAAGGCCATCTCTTTCAAACATCATTCATCTTTTCTTTAAATCAACCACAATGGAATTATTGAAATCCCAATCAATTCCTAACACCGTAGGGTAAGGACAACTATCAACAACTATCTCAATTAACTCAAAATCTGTAAACGTTCTTACTCTGTCGATGTCCACAAGGACATGTTCCATTCTACCAAAGGGGCTTACAACTTGTTGATTAGCCATTCTAAGCTTGATAGGGGAATATATCAACTTAGGTTTTCCCATTAGTGCCTAGGTTTGCTTCTTCATGACATTGACCTCCGACCCTAAGTCGAGGACCACATAGTCTATATCATATTCGCCTATCTGAGCATTCAAATGTAACTCCTTATTTGTCCTTCTCTTTTTAGCGATTTGGTGTAATGCCCTATTCAGTAGGGGGTCTATCTTTCCTAGCTCATATTGTTTGATTAAATTTTGTAGTTCTTGGACAACACTCTCATCCTGAATCAACGTAATACAAGTATATAGAAATTCCATGAGCTTGCTTACCTCTTTTCCTTCTCTTAGCGAAGCTTACTGATCAAATTCCTGAGGCATTCCATATTCTCTCACTTCTGGTCGTGTTTTTGATGAAGAGCCTTGGTATTCTTTGAACTCTTTTCTTGCCTCCTCAAATACTTGTCTTTCTTTCTTTGCATCAAAGGTTTGGGTCTTCTCTGCATCTTTCTTGATTCCAAAGTATTTTGTAGTCTTTCCTTGGATTAGTTTGTCTTCTTATGTAACAATGCCTCCTCTAGTAATAACAACGAGGGTCTTCTCCACGAGGTTCAACATATATCAGTTGCACTTGCAGGTTCTGCTGAGGTCCTCTTCTCTCTTGAAGCTTAGTGAGAAACACAGGACCATCTTCTATAACATGTTCAAACGAGCTGCAGTAGATGCAAGTAGTGCAAGGGTTCTAACAGTCCCTTGCGAGGTGTCTTGTTTGTGCACAGTTGTAATAGATGATATGTCCTCAGCCTCGACCCATTCCTTGTCCTCATCCTCTGAATCCATCGCGAGGGTTGAAGTTTCCTCTCCCAGGGGATTTCTACTGTGTAGTGTTTCCTTCTTGTTGTACTTCACCTTGAATTTTGTATATATCTCTTGACCTTTCATGCATGAGATCATAAGCCCTGCAATCCCTATCATCATGTCCCACGAACTTACAGAACGTGCAATATAAATTTGTGGGGTTTTGGACATATTTTTCATGTAATAGCACTCACCAATACGATGTCTATTTCAGCATACTTCGCACCAGGGTAAGGTGACTTGCTTCAAAGGGCTCAGAGCTCCAGAGACCAAGTATTCATGGAATAAGGGAAAATGCTCCTTGTCATGGCCTTCTGATATGCATCTAACACACTAGATGTCTTCTCTTTTATCTTTTCCCTTGTCTTTCTTCATATCTTCGACCTGTAGAGACAAACTAGTTAGCTGACTCAAGATATGGCTCATACATGAGATGGATTCTCCCATAGGGGTTGATTCTAGCTTCATGATGATATCCAACGCCTTGTCCTGTGAATCAATCTTCTGTTGCATCAGAGGAACTTTGATGTGTGGTAACAAGGTAGAAATGAACCACTCTTTGTTCTTCTCATCCGGGATCTGAAAAGTCAATCGGCATGTTAAGGTCTTAAATCTCTGGTCGAAGTCCCAAACAAGTTCGACTACCTTTTGTTTGATCTCTTTCAGCTCTGTAATACATTGTGACTCCGACCTGAGTTTTTTGAATTCTACAATCAATGCATTCTTGATCTCATTCAGTAGCTTAGGTTGTGCAAGTCCTTGGACAAGCTTCATGTACCATCTTAGAGCGCGATCTCGAAGGGTAGTACTAAAATGGGTTCTTTTAACTGATTCATCAGTGAAATTTTTAATATTCCATACGACTTCACATATGAACCAGTGCTAATTAGGGTCTTCAGACTCATCTCCCCTAAAGATAGGGAGCCTCATCTCATCTGCCATAGATCTTCCTAGGTTTCCTTTCTGAGTATGTGGTGGAATACTAGTGACAGTGATATGAACACTCTGGTGACTTGGATTACTCTAATGGATTAATGCTGCTAAGACAACAGGGGGATTAATAGTACTTACCTCAGTAGTCTGTAAAGTCCTTGAAGTTTCTTGCTCGTCTTGACGAGGTTCTTCAGCTTTCTCGTCCTCTGCCCTAACGAGTTCTAAATGTTCTTTGTCCGCCAGGTTTGCCTCTTCTCCACTGTAGAAACCCTCATCCTCGTAGTTCTGCTTGAATAAGTTCGTAATGTGAACTTCTCAGAACACTCTCCCATTGCACTTATGTCCAACCTCTGTGTCAATGTCGCTATCCGAATTCCTAAACATTATCTTTTTCCAAATCCAACCAATCTACTGTATCTTCAAGATATTCTTCTCATGCAATAACATCTTGATCCTTAACTTCAGAAAATGTAAAAATTTCCCTTTGGGTCCCTTGAATAAATATCTCTCCACTTGGCTATGTGACACTATTCTGTCAACAAAAAACTCGGTGATGTAGCCTCCAATGGTGCTATCAAACTAGTGATCTACTGCTCATGACATGGCATTATCAACTCTTTTGGCCTTCTTGATCAACGTCGACATCCAAACTACAGGAGGTCTAGATTTGATCTCAAACTGGGTATCTTCTAACCTAGCTAACCACTCATATAGCTCCTGATGGATTCCTCCAAAGAAAATATCATGTATATCAGTAAAGATATATCGCTCCAACCAATCCTCTGTACTAAGATTAGGGTTCTTGTTCTAGGATTCAGCGAAGTCCTTTTCTTGGTCCTCTATCCACTTCTGAATCTTTGTCTTTGATGGGAACCACCTTGAAATTCCCTCATGAAGATTCCTGTCTTGGAAACGAAACCATTTGTTGGCACAGAGGTAGACCCAGTGTTCAGCTCCAAGAGCGCACCAACAAGCCCTAACTACTAGCCCTTTTGGCTACACCTGCGAAGCAGATGCAGTCTCACCCGAAGAAGCTATGGGGGGGTTTCACGACAAAAATGTCTACAACCAAGGGAAATAACAAGTGGATCTAATACTAGAACAATATAGCATGCATATATCACTTATCAACTTA
Source organism: Picea engelmannii (assembly GCA_009831015.1). NCBI lineage: Eukaryota > Viridiplantae > Streptophyta > Pinopsida > Pinales > Pinaceae > Picea > Picea engelmannii. The sequence continues at coordinate 451,533 of ML788196.1, read as the reverse complement.
GATATATTCCACACATCTATCAGATCTAAAACAACAATGCAATAACAATATATCAAGGAAAAAGAACACAACATAAATCACACACACAAGACAAATATACGTGGTTCACCCTCTCTCTAGGGCTATGTCCACAAAACTATGCTTTATAATGTATTAAGATAAAGCATACAATTCTTGTCTGTGCTCTTAGCTAGCAGATATCTTTCTTCTTCTCTTTATCTCTTCCCTCCCTGCGCACCCAGCTGTAGGGTTGATCTTCGTACCCATCTGAAGATCTTACAATACAGAAGGCTCTCATACTCAACAATTCTCTCTCACACAATATTACTCACTCGATCACACAATGACAAAGACAACAACATAACACCAACTAGATCGAACCTCCTTCCCTCATGTAGGTTCTTATTTATACATTACAATATCTCACTGACATCCTTAGGCCGAAACCTAGGTGTCAAAACCCTAGATACCAAAACCCTAAGTGTCTAAAACCCTAGGTCAACTTGACTCGTGTTTTCAGGGCTTCGCCAACCTGTCTTTCCTTCCTTCTCACGCAGTGCTCCAAAGAATCTAACGGTGGATTTTTCTGCTTTCTGAGCCGTCCACGATCCTTCTTTCTTTCTTACCTGTCATCCTCGATCTCCCCATCCAACAGCTTTCTTTCTCGGACTTTGCTCCATCTTTTCTACTATTTTTCTCACTTCGACCCAGTAATAGTCACTGTGTCTTCCACGAAGTTCGCATTTTTCCTTTTCTCCCTTGTTCTTTGCTTACTTTAGTAACCAAGGGCCAACATCCACCATGATAACATGACAAGAGGATTTTAATGCAAGTGTTAACCTCTTGGTGATGGTCAAAACGGGGAATCTTCATCACATTCAACACAGTGGACTGCGCCAACCCCTTAATCCATGGTTGGGATACGAGGTAAGGCTTCTTTCCAGTTGACTTCGTCAAGTAGTGGTGGGGCACTAGCATAACATAGTTCTTCCTGTTACCTAGATTGAAATCGTCGTTCTTTAGTAGTGGGATCTTTCTAACTAACTCCCGACTACACGTATTCCCTTTGTAATGTACACAGTGAACAAAGTGTACTCATAATATCATGGGATGTTATCATGGTTAACGATGCCAACCAAAGGTGGAATTTACTCGGGTAGGATCGATGGGATCTGCTTTGCATTATCCATATCGTTGCGATGCTTACTTTGTTGCTCAGTCGTGGGGTTAACATGGCCAGAACGATGTCCAATCGAAGAGGAAGCCTACAGTCCCCTAGTTGACGATGCCTGGAAACCTTCAGATAACGGTTTGTTGGCCATTAGCTTCTTGAGGAATTCCTCGACAAAATTCTCTAATTTAGTAGGTTCGCCCAACATTCTAACTTTTAAACAGACAGGTCGAGGTAGGCAAATGGATAAGTGGGGTAGACAAACGAAAAACGATGTCTAGTTTCTGATAACACAACTCGACACACAATCAATTCTCTTCTTGGCTCAGTTAATCGCGAGTAGCAAAAAGTGGTCCCGGCGCAATGAACAACAAGTTAAATAAGCAAGGCCTCATAACAAATTCTTCCAACAGCCAGGAATGCTTCCATCAATGTGAATCTGTTCGTTATGGCACGGTCTCAACGTCCAAAAGAGATCCATCCATAAATGTGTTTTCTAACCATTCTGGAGCGTCATTATAATGGTGGGGGTGCCTCCAACGGTCATATAGCTTCGCTAGGGAGAAGTCCCATTCTGCGTGGTCATGTTGTTCCAGCGAGGCTCAAATCCTACGAACCTGCCTCCTGCGAAATTCCAGTCAGTGAAGTCTTCCATCTGGTCTCTGTAGCTTCTTGTAGATTTTCCAACTTAGCTTTATTTTTATTGAGCTTCCTTGCCTTCTTTCTTGTGATCTGAGTCTCTCTAACTATTTCTAGAATCCTCTTTCCATTATTATTCTTATCTTCATTTAGCACAGTGGCTTCGCACTGTTGAGGTTCCTTCAAAGAGTTTGAAGTTAATATCCCTTCTCTTAATACTTACTGGGTGGATATACTTCTTTCCTGTATAGATAGGTTCTTCAAGCCTTCTTGAATTCTTTCAACCTTGACATCTAATTCTCTTTCCTTCTGTCCCTCCTGTGATGTTACTTTGTTCTGTTGCTTCAACTTATCCTATGTTTCTTCTATTAGTATATCTATTCTTCTAGCTATGAAATCCCTTAGTTCTTTCTTTTTCTTTTATGTAGCTTCTTCCTCTGCTTTCCTTAAGATCTAGTCCTTCTCAATCCAATTCTTACCTAACAAAAGTGGGAAAGGGGCGTTGTTCCCAACAAACTTAATTACTTCAAATTCCTCTTTAGTCGATGTTCCATGAACAATAATAGATACATTAGTAACTCTTCCACATAAGGTTACCATATTACCCTTAAACAATCCTATCCTTCCCAACGAAGGTATCACAACAGGATTTCCCAAAATTTCCCAAGTGTCTTATGTCATAATATTCACTTGTGTTTCCTCATCCAAGACACTGTCTATGTCGAAGTATTCTATTATTTCATTTATCCGTTGTTTTAATTTCAACATCTATGGTAAAATGACATCTTTGTGAACATCCATCTTTTCTTTCAACTGTACTAATGTAGTCTGATCTTTCTCTAATTCTTTCTCTGATTCTTTCTCTTTATGATTATTTAACATGCCCTTAGTCTCTTGAATTCCTTCATAGTTTTCTTGTCTGATGTTCATTTGTTCAACTTTAGAAATCATCCTTGGGCAATCCTCAACCTCATGACCAACAATCTTACAACAAAGACAAATAGGACCTGCGCCAGGACATTCCTTAGCAAGATGTCCCAGTCTTCTGCAATTATAGCACAATGTCAATCCTCTTTTCATTTTAAATGTTCCCCAACCTCTTCTGTACTGCGCACTAGGATCACAGTGCCGGACCTGTAATCTCAAAAAAAAATCTAGGTTCCTGCATCCATTTATTAGTCCAAAAATTCTTTCTATGCATAGGAATAACATATCTTTCTTCATTTCCATTAAATTTACTCAAATCAACTCTTTCTTCCAACTGCACCCTAGCCTTCAAACTAGGACAAAATCTATTAAACATACTTAAATTCATGCTTTCAAAACAAAAAATTTCACTTATCTTACTCTTGTCAAAGCACAAAGCTTACCTCTTTTCTTCAGATCGGCTTTCTTTCTTAGCACAAAACTTCGCAAGTCGAGTAGAGTATTGCGCACTTCAACAATAGATCTACACACAGAGCTTCTCTTTTCTTTACTTCAGTTCCCAACAATCACAGTTTCAGGTCCCATCAATGGAACCATTTGTTGGCACAAGGGCAGACCCAGGGTTCAACGCTTAATAGTGCACCAACAAAACCCTGACTACCAACCCTTTTGACAACACCTGCGAAGCAGGCGAGGTCTCACCCGAGGTAGGAATAGGGGGGGTTACAGGATGCAGGTGTCTGTAACCAATATGGGACACATATATATGATAATAACACTTCGCAGATTACTCTAGTAACACTTAGAAGGTGATATGCATTAGTTCCCTAACCTTAGTAACATCGCAGAACATACCCAGAGATAGATTGGCGTGGTAATAATAAATATTAAGCACTTCAACCACTTAGCACATAGCACAGAGTTAGATCTAGCATTCATTTATCTTTAACACAAGTAAAGCACTAAGAATCAATAAATCTATGTATCATACATAATAATCAAAGAACTGAGTAGATTCATAGCATAAACAACACAACACAAAGCAAACCAAAGACACAAGATATACGTGGTTCACCCCAGTGTAGGGATATGTCCACCAACCACTTTTTATTCTTTATTATTTGTCAATCTCTTACATTCAGCGACTCATGTGCACTAAGCCACAGAGTCGAGCTTCGCACCAGACAGGAGATCTGTGAACTGAGCACCAGATCCTCCTTCCAAAACTAGGTCAAGGCATAGAGCCAACTCTCTATCAAGCACAAAGCCTTACACATAGAAATTCCCTTGCACAAAGCCAATATAACTACTTTCACTTAGCCACTTCCCACTACTCAAAAAGTCTTCTAACTCCCTTTCTACAATATATTCTTACTTATTTATACTTTTACAATCCCTTACAATAAGGCCTAATCATGGGTAAATCCCATGGGCTGACATCCCATAACCCATTACAAAAACCCTAAAGAACCCCTTACTGGGTCCACATAGCCCACAAAATAAGTGAGATCCACGATCTCAGCTCCGCCTGGGCACTCCATCTTCAACCAACCTGTCGAAGTCCAAAGGTGGTCCAAACCTGACCAAGGGTTCCTCAAAACTTGGTCGAGGGCCAATAATGCCAAAGAGAGAGATTTTCAGACAGTTGGTTTAGATTGATGGACAATTGGTTTGGATAGTTGGTTGTCATTGATGTCAACCCTTGGAGAGTGATACTTTAGATTGATGTCAACCCTTAGAGATTGATGTCAACTCTTGAGTATGTCTGATAGAACATTCAGTAGCTTCAGAGGTATGGGTAAGGAACCCAAGTTTCGTTGAGGAATAATGTAATGAAGATCAATGAATTTGCAGGTGGCACTATTCTATATGGATAGTACATGTTGTTCCATTTTCAGTGATATGTGGTACATCACGTAGTTCCTCATGGTTGAGGAGATATGGCTTAGTAAAGTTGGAGAACCCTCACAAGTTATCTAGAAGCCCCTAAAAGGTCAAAGAAGTCAATTTATTCTAGAAGCTCCTAGAATAAGTTGATTAGTCAAAGTGGTTGCAACTAAGAGCTAATCATGGGTTAAATTGTTGCAATAAGAAAATAATTAAAAATAAATTAGTTGCAACTAGAAGTGGAGAGTTTTCTATTTGTGGATAAAGTGATTGTAAGTGGACAAAGTAGTTAGAATTTGGTGAGCCCTAAAAGAAGGAAGTTGGGTAAAACCGTTAGAATTTAACCCCTAGAGGAAGCTACTTCGAGAGTATAAATAAGAGAGCAAGGGTATCCTATTAGCACCTATTGAGCACATTGAATATATATTATTTTGTGAAAGATTTATTGCATGTACTCATTGATACGTCTAAAGTTACGCAAGTCTAAGGTAGAAAAAGAGGGTTGACGACTAAACTTTCGGAGTTTCATGAAAACCCTATCTTCTGAGGTGTATGCAGGATACAATGGAGGAAGGTGCATACATACACGGGTTGTATTGGGGGAAGGGGCATATATACATGGGATGTAGAAGGGAAAGTCACGTACATACTGAAAGGCCATGAAACCTTGAGTAGATGTGGGTGCCAGGTCCCTAGAGTCTGAAAGCAAGTTCCCATGAAGTTCTACAGTGATCAGGTACAACAAATGTATCTCCAGGTTCAAAAGGTATGTCATATTCTTATTTGTAGTTGGATATTGTTGTCTACATGAGATATGGTTATGGGAGATTGAGGATTGGCCCTAGAGAGGTTTTTGGTTGTATGACACTTACTGTATGAGCTAGATATACAAAAATACAGTGTCGGTATGTTTGGTATTTATCATTGGTACATTTTTTTGGTTTGAGTGTTGAGGCATATCTTGTATTTATTGGTACATGGTTGAGGGTTTTGGGTTGTGATGTGTTGTTGAATTTGTTGGTTTAGTTTGAGGTTTCATATCAATAAGGGTGTGATGTCTAGTCCATGTGAGGGTTTTTTTCACATGATTATGGTTGTATGCACATGTATGGCACATGACTAGAGAGACATAGATGCACACAATTTGAGTGATATTCTTGTGATATTTAGTATGAGATCGATGTTATCAGAACTGATCTATTAAGGAGATTCTTGTTATAGGTTGTTGGTATATGATTGGTACATTGTTAGAGGCATTTGTTGGTAATATTGTTGGAGACATTTGTGAAGTATTGTTGGCACATGGTTTATGGATGATGTGACTTATATGACTTGGTATACTTTTAGAAGCACATCTTGATTGTGGTACATCATGTTGATGTTTGTAAGTAGTCTTGGTTGATGCACATCCTGGTGATATTATGCATGTGGTTGAAATTTGTCTTAGTAATTGATCTTGGTGAGTAGATCTGATTTGGTTGATGAGATTGATGAGACAGGTTGTCATGACATGTTTTGTTGAGAATAGTTGATGTACATGTGTTGGTACATTTTTGGTGCATGGTTGATGCATTGGTTGATGGTACAGGTTGAGGTACATGTTGATGCATGATTGATGCATGGTACAAGTTGTTGTGACAATGATAGGTTGGACAGGTTGACAGTTGGAGGATTATAGTGGTATATTTCACAGTGACAGTGTGGCAATGGTTTCATCAGTTATTTGACATTTATATTTCAGGGTGGTTGGACGGTGCGAGGGAAGGGGGTTGTAGCATCCTTCCATTTGGTGCATGAGAGTTAGGGAGTTGGAGCTTCCTTCAGGTTGGATCTTGAGAATTAGGTGGTTGTAGCCACCTTACAATTGTATCCGAAGAACCTAGGGGGTTGTAGCCTCATTTTGGTTGGAGCCAGCGAATTAGGGAGTTGGAGCTTCCTTCAGGTTGTAGCATGAGAAACTAGGGGGTTGGAGCCTCCTAGTTGGAGATGGAGAATTGGAATTTGGTGCTTCCTTGAATGTAATTCTTGACATATAAGAAAAACAGTATGTGATTTTATCTTGCATTGGGTTTTCAAGTGAATATTGGTGTATTGTGTATTGTGTGGATGTGTTTATTATTGTTCATTATGCTCTGATGGATATTAATGTTTATGATGTAATAATATATTAATGATGAAATGATGAACATTTTTGGATAAGTTGAAATAATATACGTTGTGGTTTAAAGGATTAATAAGTGGTACAAATTTCTCATTACTGATTCACCCCCCTCCCCCTAGTAATCCAACAAGGATGGAAAGGACCAAAAAGAGGTATCACCTAAGATCAAGAAGATAAAACAAGGTAAATTTCCTTAGAAGTAGAAGAAGGTGGATCAAAAAATAGACCTAGACTATCCATACAAAAGAGTCAGGAGAGAAAATCTCTCATTCAATTGAATAAGGAAAGGTTGAGGTATAATTTAATAGGGGAAAGCATAAATCTATCAAAGGGGGGAATAAACCAAGGATATCCTCCCAAAAGAAGAAGTCGTGATTTGTGTATCACCCAACATAAGTGGTTTAGGGACACCCATGAAACAAATGTCTCTAAATAAAATAGTCCAGAAATATAAACAATATGTACTTTTTATACTAGAGACCATGTTAAGCAATGAGGATATTACAGATCCACTCCAAGACTCAATTTAGGAATGGATATATATTGCAAGTAATTTTAAGGGTGGATGAAGGGAACTAACAATAGGTTGGAAGAATACATGTAAGTTAAAGAATCACTTCTTCTTGTATTCCACGATCATTTTCACTTTATCTATGATGGAATTAAATAAGCATATAAATTTATTTGATTTTTATGGTTCTTTCCACGACCGAACGGGCCATTGGTTAAAAACTATAAATAATGCTACTTTCCCTAACCAAATAGTTGGATGTAAGGACTTAAACCTAGTGTTGAATATAAGTGAAGGTAGGACTTAATTCTTTGATAGGCTAATTTTATCATCTACTCAAAGAGAAGAGAATGGTTGATATGGAAACTGAAGACCTAAAACACATAGGAACAAGATGCCAAGAAGAGTTGCTATAGCGAAAATAATAGATATATATCTTGTATTGGATAATATTTTGACTAAATTAGGGAGGCTCAAAGCATGGGTAGGTGTAGAGGGGACCTCAAACCATTTTTTCGTATTCTTCTTTAAATAGACTCTAATGTAAAAAATCTTCCTTCACCTTTTAAGTTTGATGTATTTTGGCTCAAAAATGAAGAAGTCAAAGATATGATTGATTATTAAGGCGTGGAAACCATATGACCTAAGCTCGTGTAGCCATGCCATGTTGGCCTTCCATGACAACCTGAAAAATATCAATTATATTATGAAGGTTTGGATCAAATCTTAGAACACTCAATCTATTAGGATCTCAAAAAGGGGAGTGTTTCTAAAGAAAGTATGGAAATCATGGAAAATCTAGAAAGAGAGAGGAGTGCACTTATAGCATGGGAGGAAGCTTGTTGGAGACATGAGTGTAGGTGTATTCAGTTAAATGTGGGGGAGGAGAATACCAATTACTTCCATAGATATTCATAGGCTAGGAAGGCCCACAACACTCTATGAGAGGTGTAAGAGAAGCATCAGAATGTCCACACGGTCTTTAGAGAAATTACCAAGGTTGTAGTTGAATACTCCAAGGACATTGTTACAAACCCTGGTAAGTAAAAGCTTAGAGAGATTATGTCAAGAATCTATAAATTTAATTGTTTAGTCTCAAGTGAACAAAATGAATATATTCTATCACATGACAATGAATATGAGTTTAAATATGGTTAACATCCTTCTAGAATCAAAAGGCTCCAACACTATATCATTGGATTTTAGAGTCTTTTAGGAGTTTTTATGAAGATATAAGGAAGGACCTACTTTTGATGGTATAAGAATCCAAAAGGTTGGGGAAGATTAATTTCCCTATCAACTCTACCTTCCTAAACAATACCCTCCAAGTAGATAACCCCTTTTTCATTTGACTCTCATAGACATATATCATTGTGTAACCACTTGTACAAAATCATTGCAAAAATCATTTCTAGAAGGTTGAAACCCATTTTTTCAAACGCGGCCTTGGGAAAACAATTTGGATCTCTACAAGGGAGACACATTATTGATGTTATAGGGGTAGCACAAGAAGCTATGCACTCCATAAAGAAGAATATATTACCCTATTTCAATATCAGATTGGACCTATCCAAATCATATTACCAAGTGAAATTGTTGTTGCTTCATACATATCTTAAGTTAAGGAGTGTAACTTCCCTTTGGTTTCATAAGCAATATTAATCAATGAAGCATCAACACAATTCTTTAAACACTTGTGTTAAAAATTGAGAGAGAAATAACAAAATAAGAAAGAATGCACATAGAGCCAATATTTATCCTAGAAACCCTTAACTAGGAGAACCAACACCTCCATAGATATCTATTAATAACTTTGTCCAAACCATCTAAGTCAGGACAACAGTGACTAATAAAGGATTCTTACAATGAAGTATCTCAAGACATTAAATAATCTTCATTAATTACAACCCTAATTCTTTTACCATAATTATATTACAATGGAAAGACACGCATGGCCTCAAGATAGCCATGCAAAGACATGCATGTCCTCAAGATATCCATGCAAAGACATGCATGTCCTCAATATATCCATGTGAAGACATGCATGGACATGCATAGCCATGGAAATACATGCATGGTGTGGATATAGACATGCAAAGACATGCAAAGAATCACAATAAATACCATGGGAAAATAATGTGGGTTACCCAATACCATGGGCTTGTAAACCACTAATGGTAAACCCAACAATGACTGAATCAACGACTCTATGAACAATTCAAGATTAACCCAACATTCCCCCCTTTAAACTTGACTCGGGATAAACACCTACCCCCCTCAAAGTTTATAAATTGGGTATCAAGAATACAACATGCCCCCTATCACCTAGGTCTATGTCTAGATTTTATACCAGTGAACCATCAAAATAGGGTATGCATGAATAAATAGATCTTACATCCATATGCCCATTTACATGTGATGAAATCCAACTCTATAAAAATAAGCACAATTATGTGCATGAGCATGTGATGTTATGAAACATCAACCTATTTCATTGGAAGCATCCCTCATGCTCCAAATAAAATTACATAGACTAAGTACTTATCTTACCACTATATGATCAAGCACAAGATGCAAGAATCATCTACCAACTTCTTTACCTGGATCCATCTTTGCTCCAAATACAATGATCCAAAGCACTTATTCACCGAGTAATTCTTCCTTAATGCACTTTTTCCTATGCTCCACATCAATCCATTGTATGCCCGAGCAAATGCTGCAAGAAGCATCTACTAGCTTCTTTACTAGCATCCCTCCCTGCTCCAAATACAGTGTTTCAAAGCACTCATTCACCGATTACTTCATCTTCAATTCCCTTCTTCTTATGCTCCACATTGATCCACTATATGCCAGAGAAAATTATGCAAGAAGCATTTGTCAAATTCTTTAATAGCATCCCTCTCTTCTCCAAATACAGTGATCCAAAGCACTCATTCAATGATTACTTCATCCTCGATGCAGTTCTTCCTATGCTCCACCTCAATTCAATGTATCATTCACCATGGTTCATAAACCCATGAACCATCACTTCAATTTCTATGCATATATCTCTTCCATAGGCCACTCACTTTACCAACAATTTCATAACAATGGATCTCAACATCAAACCACTCTCGTTGGAGAGTGCAATTCTGCACAACTGTTACACATTATTTTGGTCACTCCTGTGATCAACTGACAATATGTGCATAACTCACTTCCATGTTCCGTGAAGATACTAAATGAGACTTTCTCCATGAGAAAAGTGGATCATATTTTCTTCCTTAAAAAACATATCAAAGATGACCGTCACACCCTTCTCAATGCTTGGGGTGTGACGATGCTTGATCGTCGCAGGCTGTACCAAAACTGGACTGCGACGTCGCCGCATGATGCTTTTGTATAGGTTGTGATGATGCTCAAACAAGAGGAAAAGGTGAAATTCACGAAATTTCTAGAAGGGAATGTTCTAGAAGATGAGGTGGCCTCAGATCGGTTTGGATATTACTCTCTTCTCCGATTTAGTGGGGTCATCCTAATCTCCTCATCCATTCCTATTTCACCCTATATAAAGAGGGATCTCTCATGGGAAAGGCTAGGTTGGCTTATGCATGAAGAATTTTGTCGAAGATTGTACTTGTGATAGCTTTGCTTTAGCTTTCCAAGTCGGGCTGTTAAATCTCTTCATCAAAAGCATTGGAACAAAGATGTGTGTGTTGAAGCAAAGGGCCATTGGAAGGGACCCTGCAACATCAAGGAATAGGTTGTATTCTCCACTTTCATTTAATATAATACAGTAATACATTTCTTCCTTATAAAGGTGTGTCTACCTTTATTGTGTAACTCCTTGATCTTATACATAGACTTCATTGGAATATATATATCGTCGTTCTCTCTCTTTGTTGGTTTTTTCTTCTCAATAAGTTCACCATCCCACAGATACAAAGATGGAGCAAGGACAATACTAGTGAGGATCAAATGTCGTTTAAATGGTATGTCATTTGTCCCTCTTTGAACTAGTTTATATTACAATGAAATATAAGGAGAAACTTGTATTTTGCCCTGTTTTGTTCTAGATTCTCGTTGAAGTTAGGGAGATTAGTTTGTGTCCGCATTTACCGATTTGTCTGATAAAAAAATTGGTGATATATTCCTAGATGTCTAAACACATTAACATATGCATTGGATAATTATTTTTTAGACACGCATTTGCGCCATTATAAATCCAAACACACATTTAGAAGATAAGTAAGCTGATAGGAACTTTATATTAATACATCAAAAGTTACAAAATAGTATTTGTCCCGAGACCAAAATGTCAAAATGGTGAAGCTCATAGCTTCATATACATAGGCATCAAGGATTATGCTTTCTATAACAAATGACTTCATGTTCCACGTGACGGAGCAGATGATCAAAGGATGTTGATATGCCAACTGTATGACATTGGTAGCACCGAGGTAAATTGTCCACAGTGATGTTAGGAATGTTCACGGTCAATCCCTCAAGGTTCTATTTGTTCTCCTCAAGATCCTCAGTAGCCACCCCTCGACCCACCACTGCACCTATATCTCCACATATTTGAATAGGAGATGATCCTAGAGGTTGATAAGGTGCCACATATGCATTGTTGAGAGCACTTGATTAGCCTCAGATAAATTAAAAAAAAAACATTTTATCATTAAAATACCAAAAACAACATATAATGAAAAAAATCTTCTTACCTGTCTCTCCCCACTGATAACCCTCAGGTAATGCCAAGTCGGGGTCTCCACGGAAGTTAGTCCCAGCGTATGCATAATCCTCAACCATAACTAGAGGATCCCTCAACCACTGGAAGAAATCTTGGTCATATGTAACGATTGACATGCCTCCATGACAGGACATCAAATCTACCCATATTTTCATTCAAGGATCTTGTGGAGCAGGTATTCCCCATTCCACATGTTGTAGGCATAAAACAGGACCCTCTCTAGGAAGAAGGATACCAAAATAGATCCATACCTGAATTGTCTCAATCGATCGTTCCTACACTTTGTCAATTGTTTCTTCATGTTTTTCAGAAGACCCTTGCACCAATTGAAAACCTGGGGCTCCATACACTCTATAGCATACTGAAAATGGATTTGTAAAGACATGTGAGGAGCCGCACTCCCTTCCATCCAAGTAATAGTGTAGATGATAGTCCTCAAAGGCAAATCTCAAACATCCTTTATGGAAAATTTTCCACTATGCTTCTTTGTACCTAGTATGCATTGATGTGCTACGTAGTAATCCATGGGTTCTCCACCACCTCTGCTTCCCGATAGTGACACCCGGGAGCCTTGACGAGATAACCCAGTTAATAATTAAATGTCAGCAATCTATAAGGTGAGTGTATGAGCACCCACATGAAAATATTGTTCATTGACATCCCACATGTGGACGAGGTACTCCAATAGCCTCAATTGGGCTCTCATTCCCTGAACTTTTAAAACTTTGAGCAAGACACACTCTCAGAGTGCCATGATAGTGCCCGGGTAATTCCTGACAAAGTAATATTCTTCCTCGTGCTCACGTTCCTTCCACTCGAGCATAATGACCGATGAAAACCTGCCAAACAACATTAAAACATGATTATATTCATCAAAATTTAAAAGTTGGAAGTTTTCCTAGCTCTATTTCTCTTTTTAAAATTTGAGTTGCAGTCGTCGCAGTGGATCTTTTTTCCATAGTGTGACGTCGTCGCACCCTAGTTGTGGAACCCCTGCAGCGATTTGGGATCGTCGTAGTTCACGATAGGGTGAGCCTGTGACGATCTCAAAGCACAATAACCCCTAAAAAATTGTTCATAACTAAAAAATGAACCATTAAAAATGAAAAATTTAACCATGAAAAGAGAGAGGGAAAGAAGAATACCTTCTTGAAGGAAGCGGCTCGAGAAATCATCCACAAGGCGCTACAGAATCCTCGCTTGAAAATCAAAGGAAAAAAGGGGGGTTTTGGCACTAATTGGGTGAAAGTACAAATGAATTGGTAAATGAACTATTTTGACCTATTTTATTCACTTTTTACCATTTTATTTTTAATTAAATTAATTTTTGAAAATCTTTACCTATTCCCTAAACCTAATGAACTTTGCAAAGTGTCTCTATATTGCAGATTGAGAGATCTGGGGACCGAACGGTTGATATGGATCCTCCCTTTTTGGTCGTTTTTGTGTGTTTTTATAATGTACATATACTTTTAAGGTTTTTCAGGAAAAACTCTGAGCATGGTCTTGATTCTTTCTCATGCTCGTGAAACTATGAGAATGTAATCGAGTAACCTTTTATCTCTTTTTTTGGACTCGTCATGGAAATACGAAAAATGAAACCCTATGGAGTATCCTTTAAGCTCTTTTCAAGCTCCCTAAACACGAAAATATAGTTGAGCGACCTCGTTCTTTTCACGCTTGTAAAAGTATTTGAAGAAGATGTCTGATGAGTGGTAGATTATCTCTTTTTCGGTCTCGTCGGATTAATTTATGAAAAAGGACATTTTGGAGTTTTCTTTAAGTGTTTTTCAGACTCTCTAAACATGACCCCCTGAGTTTTCTTTCTTTGGACTCGTAAAACAAGCATCGAAAGGCCCATATGGGACCAAACCACTTCTTCCTAGGGTTCGTTAAAAATACTCTAAGGGAATCATCTGAAGGATGAGCTTACATTACAAGCATATTTTATCCTCCTCAAGATTGCATAAAAATAAAGAGGTATTCGCTGGAAATGGTGGGGGGAAATTGGGAAAGAAATGTATATTTGTATCTGTGTTAGTGGCAGTAAGTCGCTCTTGAACATGACACCCCTCTTCATCATTGTATCTGGGTTGGGAAATCCATTTTTCTCTCGTTTTACCATCTACAAGTCCATATGTTGGGTCCTCATTGAGTTAATGTTGCCAATACAATTGTCGTGTCATTCATATTTTCAAGATAAGTTCAACCTAAACAAGCCTTCTATCGAGTCGGCCATCTACAGTCCTCTAATTCTTACCATGTCGACCTTCCCTGAGTCAGTTCTGAATCACTTCATACTCTGATCTACTTCAAATCTGTCACATATTTCATGTCATTGATGGGGGATACGTTAAGGCCCTTATGTGACGATTCTTTTCCTATCGAATTCAACTCATTATCTGAGACTCATACTTAGAAATCATTTAGTACCTTGGAACCTACATGCCTTAATGGAAGGTCTCCTCGCTTTCAACAATGGGTTCACATCATTGACCTCTGATTGGAAGATTACATCAAGTGTTCAACTCCAACTCATTTATTCACATTCGTTGGATTGTACTAGCATACCTTGGGAGTCATTGACATCAATGATGATTTCCCTCACACTTGTTAATGGTATTCATGAATGACCGATAATCAAGTGGTTTCTACCATGTTTGAATTCGACACCTGTAATCACATGGATAGATTCGTACTTCCAAACGATGGAAACGAATACCCTGGATCTCACCATATCGTTCCAGGTTGCGATGGAGTATTCATAAGTTTGTACTGACACATAGATCCACTGTGTATGTCTCATGCCTATGTCCAAATTTGAATTCTCAGAGCATAGATCCACAGTTTATTTCTCGTGGCTATGTTGAATCATGATGACATGGATCCACAGAGTATGTTTAGTGGCTATGACTCACTTGACACTTATGATTAGAGTCACTCGTATTCTAAGTATGGGAATGCATACCTCAAAAGATGGTATATTATTATGCAGATGCTTGATTGTTTGCAGGTTCCCGACCGATGTGCTCCTTGTTTTCGACACACACATTCTACAAAGTATTTCAGCTATCACAGGTTCCAAATTCATACTTTGGGGGGCATTCTATTACACATTATTTCGGTCACTTCTGTGATCAACTGACGATATGTGCATAACTCACTTCCATGTCTCCCTGAAGATACTAAATGAGACTTTCTCCATGAGAAAAGTGGATCATCTTTTATTCCTTAAAAACCATATCAAAGAAGATCGTCACACCTTGCTCAATGCTTGGGGTGCGAAGATGCTTGATCATCAAAAGATGCACCAAAACTGAACTGTGTTGTTGCCACAGGCTGCTTGTGCATAGGGTGTGATGATGCTCAAACAAGAGGAAAAGGTGAAATTCACGAAAGTTCTAGAAGGGAATCTTCTAGAAGATGACGTGGCCTCCGATCGGTTTGGATCTTACTCGCTTCTTTGATTTAGTGGGATCATACTAATCTCCTCATCCATCCCTCTTTCACCCTATATAAAGAGGTATCTCTCATGGGAAAGGCTAGTATGGCTTATGCATGAAGAATCCTGCTGAAGATTGTACCTACGATAGCTTTTCTTTAGATTTCCAAGTCGGGTTGTGAAATCTCTTCATCAAACTAATTGGAGAAAAGGTGTGTGTGTTGAAGCAAAGGGTCATTGGAAGGGACCTTGCAACATCAAGGCATAGGTTGTATTCTCTACTTTCATTTAATATAACGTAGTAATACATTTCTTCCCTATAAAGGTGTCTCTATTTTTATTGTGTAACTCCTTTATCTTATACATAGAATTCATTGGAATATATATATTGTTGTTCTATCTCTTTGTTGGTTTGTGCTTCTCAACAAGTTCACCATCCCACAAATCCAAATATGGAGCAAGGAAGATACTAGCGAAGATCAAACACTGTTTAAATGGTATGTCATTTGTCCCTCTCTGAGCTAGTTTATTTTACAATGAAATATAAGGAGAAACTTGTATTCTGCCCTGTTTTGTTCTAGCTTCTTGTTGAAGTTAGGGCGATTCGTTTGTGTCCACACTTACCAATTTATCTGATAATAACAACTCTAATACCAAAAATTGAGAGAGAAATAACACAACAAGAAAGAATGCACATAGAGTCGATATTTATCCTCGAAACCTGTTGAGCCCTTTGTTTTGAAGACCACCAAGGTTTGCAAAAGTATAAAAGTTTTATGGAACAATATATCAAAGTAGCATTGGATCCAAGTGTTGGAAAGATATGCGCTAGTGTTCTAACAGGGAAAAAAATCATGAGTCAGTGGGAAAAAGAAGTGGAAAGAGTCGGAACCTTCGAGCACATGCCAAAAAGAAACAAAATCAAGAAAGCACAACGACATAATCAATAAGAAAAGAAAGTTCCGTGGAAAAGCTATAGATCATGGAGCTATGTAACAGGTTGGGGTTGTTTGGTTGGTTGGTTGTTGTTGTTGATTTTATTTTTTTGATGTTATTGAGAATTATTGAGTCATTCTCTTGCTCATTCATTGAGTCTTGCTACTTGTTTACTGCGATAAGCCACTATAAAGGAGAGTTGGGCATGAACTGCAACTACGCATAAGTTGAGAGTCTAGATAGGATCTCTCATTACTGACTCAATTGTATAAGTCTTGATACGAAGAGAATAATTCCATGTATGATAAGTTTGTGATAAGATAATATATGTTGGATTACTCAGGTACCCAAAATTTTTCATTATGTGGATGAATTTATGGTTTCTTTCCTATGCAATTTGTCGTATTCTCCATAATTTCTACTCGTGTTACTGTTTAAACAAGCTTCCTTGATGTATTTTTTTTATCTTAATGTTGCGCAAAATATATTGTTGAATGATTTACTAGTCCGAGACTTCTAATGTTATGATATCTTTACATTTAAGTATGGGACTATATTGTTTTGCGCTAGACTTGATGGTGTGTCCTCCTTAACTCACTTTATCACACAAGTCTCGAAAGTGCTTGGGTGAGACTTCCTTCACCTACGAAAGTTTGAATATGTCATCATGACTAGACTACGACAATACCTTTGTTGGTAACCTCTGAGAACCTCGGTCTACAATTTTGCGCCAACAAATGGTTATGTTGTTGGGACTTGTGGATATTGACTTTACATATGTTGCTCAATACCATTTAATGTGCATCCATGCTCTCATGGACTATACAGTATCACCAACTGAAGAGATACAATGGAAATGGAAGCTATAGTTCATGCCTCTGCGTGATAGTACACTGCTGAATTTGCGGGACTTACTAATGTTTGCCACCAATGGGGAAGTTGCCAAATGCACTATTTTTTTTTATCATTCGGGTCCACAACATCACATTATGGCTTGAAAAAGGATATCTTATCCACTTCTATGATATCCACCAGCTGACAGGCTTTTCAATGGAAGGTCAAGACGTTACAGATGACTTCTAGGGGTCTAGGAAGCAAGGATAGAATAAGGGAAGTATAAGGCTATATGAAAAATATGGCACTCATTGAGGAGGTCGTGGTGCTTTGATCGAGCCCATCAATGATGAACATGTCTGGTGCACTTGTTATTTTATCATAGGAAAGGTCATGAAGAACGACACCAATAACGAGTGTACGCTTGATGCAATAGCGGTGGTCGATTTCTCCAAGAATGGTGCATCATTGAATTGGTGGCAATACCTTCTTATTGAGATGTTGTAGGCTTGTACAAATTTCCATGAGTGGCCACATATTTTATATACAACTATGTTCTCGTCACTTTCATAATGTGGAAGTGGCAGCCACCACAAGGTCGACAACTCGTCACCAGCTCTAATCACCGAATCACCAATTTGTTTGATCCATGGCATGCCTGAAATCTAGTCAGCAATGTTGCAGCTCACAATGTTGCTTTCAAACAGTGGCACAATGACATGGTTAATGCCACAAAGTGGCTCAGGATTCCTTAGGTGATCCTTAAT
This sequence comes from Picea engelmannii, assembly GCA_009831015.1. NCBI lineage: Eukaryota > Viridiplantae > Streptophyta > Pinopsida > Pinales > Pinaceae > Picea > Picea engelmannii. The sequence continues at coordinate 433,526 of ML788196.1, read as the reverse complement.
AAACATACCCACCACATTTGGTTTGGAATGAGTCAGGACCATAGTTTTGTGCAGTCATTAGGTGCGGCTCTTGCACTATTTCATATGACTCCTCTCCCATTCTACCTAGATGCAATGATGTTTGAAAATGAGGTGATGAATTTTCTGGGAGTCATCAGGATAGAGATGTTGTTAGGTATCTCCTATACCATGCCAACAATTTCGTAGAGGTCCTCTCTTGCGTAGACATCTGATGCAAGCCCTATCTCAACTAAGAGACAATGAACACCCTCTAGCTCCAAGGAAGGAGTTGATGAAGCTAATGAGGAAGTGATTCCAAAGGGGACACTAAAAATTCCCTTATCTATGATCCTAGATGAAGCACTAATATATGGTAAGCAACTTCATGACGTTCTTACTTCTGCATTCCAGTTGAAAAAACCACGAACTAGTTCTCCATATAAGTTTGTAGTTGAATCTGTCATCATGGAGGCCATCCCCATTTCTTCTCATCCACCTAAATCCCCCATCCACCCCCCCTCAACGCATATTACTCCACCCCAACCTCGAACTAATATTCCCTCTTAGTTTTCCATCCCATCCACACCCCCTATCATACATATTATTGACGACCCTCCAGTGAAGCTCCAATCTACCATCATTGTTGAGGAGGCCACTAATCCACAGAATGGTGGAAACACCAATGTCTCATTTACGCCTCCATCATCCCCATATCATAATCAATTTGTGATGGTCTTTCCCAAGTCTAAGGACCCTTTTACCACAACTATCAGTACCAATGCCCCATTTCCATCCACTTTCCCTCAGGTTCCACAAGTTCAGGTCCCCTTGGAGACAACCCCATAAACGGTCTCTCATTTACAACCAAATACAAGACCTGAGACACAAGTCCTGATGGATGAAGACCTTCCAAAATACCAGGATCAATTGGAGCAATAGCTAATGGATACCCAGGATGACACACAATCGACACACAACACAACCTCTATCAAAGAGAAAGTGGCACCAATGTTGCAGGACCCACAACAGTGTAGGACCATTCTGGACCTCTACTTGGAACATAAAATGGTTCTTTCCATGCTTCCACTGGAAGTATAGGACCGGGTTCTATGCAACTTCAGATCTCATTCGCTTACCCCAGAGGGTGTTGGTACCCCCAGTTTTTTCGAGTGCTCTATTGCAAGTGGTCAGTCGCTTATGGCTCAATCGCCTTTGGATCCCTTTTTCACCAATGGGGAGCTATCCACACTAGCTACCCCTAATATCTTGTAGCTAATTCACACTTCCACTAACCAAATCGAAAAAACAATCACCACAGTTGAGTGCAATAATCAATAGCTCACCCAACGAGCAAATCAATTGCAAGAGGTTGTTTGTTGGCGCACAACTATAAGACCCTAGGTTCAAGTTATTCAACCAACCAAACCCTTAGACATCGTCCCTTTCGGCATCACTTGCATGCAAGTGAAGTCTCACCCGAGGCATCTACTAGGGTTGTAGAAACCAAGTTTCTGCAGGGATGAGGGGATGTGAGGTTAATAGCATAATTATTAATACTTATTCACCCTGTGCGCATTATCCTTATTTAACACCCATTTATTAGTCAACTAACTCTATGCATGATTCCATTTATTAGTCAACTAACCCTGTGCGCATTATCCTCCATAGTCTCAAAATTTCCTTTCTCGGCGAGAAAGGAGGCAACCTCTAGTGACAGTCTCAATGTAGTAGGGCCAATTTTTTTTTTTAAATCAAAAGTAAAACTATTGTGGACAACGTAGAAATTGTATTGATCTTTGTGTCTCCAGAAAGTTGGATACCAGTCAGAAACTGGTTCCACCTTGAAATCAACGCTCCTTTTCCTTGACAAGTCTTCAAAGATGTGGCAGTAGGCTATGTAAAGTACCAAATAAGAAGTAATATAGATTTTTCGGGGTTTTCTCAAACCACCCATTTGAAATGAAATCTCATTTGAAATAATTCAGCCACAGTCAATTAGGGCATCTTCGTGAACAACAAAGTGAAGAATATAAACAATATATTTCGACACAGAGGGTCGTGAACTCCAGTCCAATTATACGGGAAAACAGCCAGGTGAATTATTTGTAGGGATATTTTAAAGAACTTATCTCAACCTGAGAATAAGTCTTATTATATCTTGGGCTAGCGAGATAGCTCTCGAGGATCTCTGCTCCTCCTCTATGTTCCTTAAGAAATACATATGCTTCCTCATTCTTGAATTGCATGGTGGGTTTTGGGAGTCGCAACATTGTTATAAAAATTGAAGGAGTCAATGAGATGAGAGGCTTCCCCTAAACTTGAATTATTCTTCTGTATGTATCGAATTTCTTTGTGCACTAGAGAACTACTTCTTTGAAGTCCATCACCTTAGGAACACAACCAACCAATGCTATGTCTGAGCTCCAAACTTGGTTTTTTTCCTTCTCGGTGGGAGGAAGAGCCTTGTACCACTAGTAAGATTGTGACCACTAGAACTCGTGATCTTCTCGTCCGAGAGTGTTAAGTGTATCTCCACAACAAGAAATCTAGATACCAGAAAGAAATTGGTTCCACCTTGAAATCAACGCTCCTTTCCCTCGACAAGTCTTCAAATATGTGGTAGTAGGCTATGGAAAATACCAAATAAGAAGTAATATAGAATTTTTGGGTTTTTCTCAAACCACCCAATTGAAATTAAATCTCATTTAAAATAATTCAGCCACAGTCAATTAGGGTGTCTTATTGAACAACAAAGTGAAGAATATAAACAATATATTTTGACACAGAGGGTTGTGGACTCCAGTCCAATTATACGGGAAAACAACCAAGTGAATTGTTTGTAGGGATATTTTAAAGAACTTACCTCAACCTAAGAGGAACTCTTATCAGCTCTTGGGCTAGAAAGATATCTCTCAAGGAGATCTGCTCCTCCTCTGTGTTCCTTAAGAAATTCATCTGCTTCCTCATTCTTGAATTCCATGGTGGGTTTTTGGAGTTGCAACATTCTCGTAAAAACTGAAGGAGTCAAGGAGATGAGAGGATTCCACTAAACTTGAATTATTATTCTTTATGTACCAAATTTCTCTGTGCACCAGAGAACTACTTCTTTGAAGTTCGTCACCTTAGGCACACAACCATCTAGTGTTGTGTATGAGCTTCAAACTTGGTTTGTTTCCTTCTCGGTGGGAGAAATAGCCTTGTACCACTTGTAATCTTGCGACCACTGGAATTCATGATCTTCTCGTCCAAGAGTGTTAAGTGTATCTCCACAACAAAATTCCTACTTGACATATATTTACACTGCTTTCTCTCCTTACGAATAGGTGGCACCACTGTTGATATAACCTTTTTACAACATGGCATATTAATCCTTTATTAAATTTAACATGTGTTTCCTTGATTATTAACCACCATAACTCTTATTTCAAAGTTGTCGGCTTGCACAGTAATATTTATAATTTATTACAAATCTTTACAAAATATTCACCACTTTAATAACGGTATTAGATTCACACAAGTGGTGATTAACGTGGTGGAGGGGAAGTAAAATACCATTGAGAATGGTTATGTGATGTTGGAAAACATGAAAAATGATTAATACGGAGGTTTAAAAAGGGAAATAGAAAGTGTAATATGGTGAAAGAAGGATTACGGGATGTGAGACATGAGACATGGGAAATCAAAAAGGTAAGAAGGGAGGACTCCCGCATCCCCAATGATAAAATAGACTAAGTATGAGAAGAGGTCGTTGTGCGGGTCATGGAAGTGAATGGGGTATTTTGGAAAACTTGGGATTGCGAGTTGCACGACACAAGCATGAGGGGAAAGGGTAAGTGGAATGGAGGGTTGTCCCGCATCCACAATGAGGAAAATAGATTAAGTATAAAAGGTATAAAGTGCAATTTGGAGGACGCATAAGTAGGAAAAGTCATTTTGAGTGCAACGCATTTGTGGGTTGTGGGACATGGAAATTTGTGAGATAGGGATGGATTCATCTCCCACAACACATAAAAATGACTAAGTGTTGGATTTTTGAAAAGTGACTAAGTAAAGACTTGCAGGTTTGCAGATATGGGAACTTGATGGTAGCCTGATCCTCAACCCACATTTCAAAGAGAAAAATGACTAAGTGAAGAAAATACAAGGAGCATCGGAAGAAAAGGAAAAACACTAATGATGGATAAGTATGTACCAACGTTGATCAATGAATGTAGATCAATAGTTGGTTAGTGCATTATGCAAGTTAAGAATGTTAGTTGAGTTAGTGGGGTAGGTTAATTAGGTAAGATAGGTTTGTGGGTTAGGTTAGGTTTGCTTGTGGAGTGGGTTATGTAGGTTATATGAATATTGGTAGGTTAGGTGGGTGACATTTTGGAAGATGAAGATTGGTAGGTTAGGTGGGTCTCATTTTGGCACTTTGTGCAGAAAGTAGGTGGGGTAGGTAGATTAGTTGTGATAGGTGGGTTGAGAATGTTTGGTGGGTTATTTTATGGGTTAGGTGGGTTAGTAGGTTAGCAAGGTGGGTTGGGTAGGTCAGTGAGTTATGTAATTTATGTGGTTCAGTGGGGAAGGTCATGTAGTTTTAGTTGGTCTAGTGGATTAGGTAGGTTAGTGGCTTATTGAGGTTAGTGCATTTTCTGCNGTGGGTTAGTAGGTTAGCAAGGTGGGTTGGGTAGGTCAGTGAGTTATGTAATTTATGTGGTTCAGTGGGGAAGGTCATGTAGTTTTAGTTGGTCTAGTGGATTAGGTAGGTTAGTGGCTTATTGAGGTTAGTGCATTTTCTGCTACACAAAATAATAACATTTGAAGAAAATATGCATGTATTTTTTGTAAATCAAAACACACATGCATTTTATTTACTTAAAAAGATCATTGAGACCATGATTTTTTCCCTCAACCATTTATTTAGAAATGGGACCCATCCCTAAGCTCCCTTGAATGGATGAAATCTATTTGATATCCCTCTATTAGGCGAATAATTCTCTTCGTAAGACTAGTGTATTGAATTGGCCCTAGTTTAGATATTTAAGACTAATGCAGTAGTGATAGCTCTTTGGATTGGTATATGGGTTCCATTGGAAGGTTTTATGCACCATAGATGGATTTCATGCCCCCATAATGATTAGGGGAGGAAACCTAGGTTTTGGGCCCTTAATGAAGCTTCTAAGGCTTGATGGTAATGAAAGAGAGTTTGAACCACCACATAAGGCCTTTATGGGGGATCCTTGAATTTTAAGTGGGGATATGGGCTCCATTACGAGAATTTTAATTTCAGGGATGGATCTTGGGGCCCTAGATATGGTTGAGGGAGGGAACTTGTGCCTTAGGCCCTTAAAGAAGATTCTAGTGTTGTAGGGCCATGAACAATGTATATGGGAGTTAGCCATTTTCTTGAGCCTTTGTATCATGGTCACCACATGGAAGATCACCAATGCAATGAGTGGAGTGATGATCTCTAAGAATAATGGTAAAAGGGGCTAATCTCCTACTAGGAATATGATCATATAATATTGAGGCAGGGGTCCTCTTTATTTGTCTTCAATTTGTTGCTTGAAGGTATGGTCCCTAAATCTCTAACCCATATAGGATAGTAGGTGTGACCAATGAGTGTAAGAGGCACATCTTTGTCCAAATCTGCTAAAATAGAAGCTAGAAACACTGCTTATGGTGAGTTCTACATAACCTTTACTTAGTCTAGAATTTTTTGCTAGTTTTTAACTAAAGCGTAGTACACAAAATACTACTCCCAGATATATGTATGATGAGATTATCCCAACCCTCTTGCTTCTATAAGTGAGTATAATTTGGTTCACCTATTTCTTAGAGATGTTGATAGCTATGATTTTTGTTTTCTTTAAATTTAGATGAAGCCCATGAGTATCACAAAAATAAACCAAAATATATAGTTCTCTCTAAAGATGACTCATTGAGTAAGACATTAATATAATGTCATTAATGAATATAGAAATGATAGTAGGAACCCCAAAGTGTAAGAAACCATTAATGGCGTCCAAGGTGGTTGATATGATCTCCTCCTACTCATTAATGTGAAGTCGAAAAAATATACAAAAGAGTGAGCTACAACCTTGTTTAAATCCTATAATACTCTGAATTCTCTCTCTCATTAGTCCTCATATGTACACTACCAATAATGGACTCATAAAGTGTCATCACAAGTGAAACCACAAAGGTTGAAAAACCCAAATCCTTAATCTTGTTAACTAGCAAATGTTGAGACAATGGGTCAAATGCATTGCATAAGTCCCCAAAGAAGCAATAAACTTTACATTTGTTAGCATTGGCCTTCTCAATGAATCATAGAGGTCAAAGTGAAGATATGATCACTAGTATGGTGGTTGCCCCTAAGTCCTACATATCCTTTGGCCCTCAATCTCTTGGTCTCTTCCCACCTAGGGATGTATATATCTAAAGTTGTGGCAAATAACTAAGCCAAGCATGACCAATCATAATAGTACAATAATTACTTGGGTCATTATGGTCTCTAGTGTTGTATATGGGATGAATGACATGGGAGGTCCAATAGGGTGGGAACCCATGGGCCACAATGTAGTTAGATAGTTTTTCTATAAGGACTAGAAAAACCAGAAGTACACACCATGTACACTAATGTGAGCATGGAGCACAACTCCAAGATAGATAAGAGAGATGAGTTACACAATAACTCCTTAAAGAATAGTTGAACCTCCTCCAAATATCCAAATATATTTATACATCCAAATCACTTGTCCTCAATAATGACTACATGATCTCTATATATGTCACATACCCACTACCTAAATCGGATTTTTTTGGTCTTCTGTCGAATCAGAAGCCCTAAAACATCCATGGAGGACCAACGTAAGCTAGCTCGTCCTCTCTCCTCGCTCCCATGTGGTCGTGGGTCATGATCATATTGGATAAACGCAATACCTCTTTCATATTTCGCGCTTCGACACTACAATGAGGTTGAGTTGTTTGACTTGGCAACCGCTGAATCCCGACAGGGCTAGCGATCGACCAATGGGTACGAATCCCTATAGGGTTAGCAAATGGCTAATAAGAACAAATCCCAATAGGGCCAGAGAACAGCCAATGAGAAACGACCCCGTCGCGCGGTTAAGTGGAACACAGGTGGAAAAGAGGGAAATGTGACACGGTGGTCGACACGACAGGAGGGGTCCCATTTCACATGCCACACTATTCTGGACCCCCCCCCCCTTAAAGGCAGAATGGCAAGGGGGGTCCAGAATCCACCTGAGAGCCGTTGATCATGATGAATTAATCTCAATAGTTCAAGAGTTGTGTGTCCAATTCCAGACCCCCCCCCATTAAAGGCAGAAAGGCAAGGGGGCTCCGGAATACATCCTCAGCCGTAGATCTGGGTGGGTGGACTCTGGCCATCCAGATCTGCTCACTACTTACCCTAATGCATGTTCGCACCCCAGCGTAAAACTGGCATCTCTTCCTCACATCGGACGGTCGTTACGGACCCTGAGATTTCCCGAAGGAATCTTGTCTGTCCATCGGGATTTAGCCACATGTTATTTTCTCGACGTTATGGATCGGGATTTGTCAAGGCAAGAGCCTGAGTTTTTTTCAACGGAACTCCTGAATCCCCGATCCCTATTTTCCCGAAATGGGTAATCTCTCGACATGTCACCTTCGTTAATCGGACGGTCCAAAACTACTCTAGGGTTTCCACCTAGGAAAGTCCCGACCCCTTGTCGCCAGGACTCCCGATCTCGCGATTTTCGATTCCCTGGAATGGGAGATCTCACAACGCGTGGCCTCCGTCAATCGAACGGGTCAGATCCATCCTGGGGTTTTCACCATGGAAAATCCCGAACTCTTTTCAATAGGAATCCTGATTCCGTGATTCCCGATTTCCCAAAATGGGAGATCTTACGACACATGGCCTTCGTTAATCGGACGGCTCAGATCCATCCCTGGGTTTTCACCATGGAAAATCCTAATTCACGAGGGTTTTTAACCCTCGGGTAACTCTGGATAGATCCAATGGCTGTCGAGTTTTTCCAGCCGAGATCTAACGGCCCAGATCAGTTCCTACCTAAGCATTCTTCCACGACTCCTTGGACGTGAAAAAGATCCATGGTCCAGATAATCTCATGGACCTTGGAGATCTACGATCCCAAATTCCTCGCTGCCCACGAAGATACATAAAACAAAGGGGTAAGGCATCTTAACACCTTACCTTCTCCTACTAATCCAACAGTCGGGTGTGTCCGCAGATTTCCCGACGAAATCTCGTACATCGACTCATACCTAGAAGGTTAAGGTACTTAAATTTCCAGCTCCTTCCTCTAATCTGACGGTCGTGAGTGACCACAGATCTCCCGACGGGATCTCATCCGTCAATTTGTTACTTCATCCTTATGTTGTCATCTCGGTTCTCAAGAGGATCGTTCCTCCTTATGCAGGGTTACTAAGGCCTTACGCCTTCACAGTCGCCTTCCCAGTCCTTGATGGGCTTTTCAAGGAAGGTATTTCTATGGGGAGAATTACTCAGGGTACTACCTGAGGTATATAAGGGTGTCGTCCTCCCGAGAACCAGGCGTGAAGTCTGAGTTGAATCAGTATGCACACAAATAACGAATTCATGAGGACATAAACCATACGTAGTCTTTCCATATAAATATACAACTACTAGTACTGATCAAAACACCATACAATCATTCTTATAATGAAATCATTCACAGTTTCACAGCTTATGAGTATAATTATCAGAATAAGCACATCTATATATATATTTCAAGATGCCAGAGGCAAAACACTTATCAGAGATAACACCAGGGGTCAAGCAACTGCTGAGAGGGGTGCTCATTTCCACCCAACCGTAGGCTTAGCGACTCCCAACGGATTTACCACTAGCCACCCCCGAGCTGAGACCATGATGTTGTGAGACTGCGTCTCTGTCCGCCAGTGATCAGGAGTGAAGGTTACTCTCCTTCCTCTCTGCTATCACTCACTCTGCGTATTGCCAGAGTTCTCCCCTCGTGTCTTCCCCCTCAATCGCTTCTACCCCACGCCTTATCCTCTTGCGAGGTTGCATGTGGCGCGATTACCCTCATGTTGATCAAGTTTGATGGCTCTACGGATGGGAGGTTCACCTCCCATCCCTCATTAAACCATCTACCTACCATCCTGCGAGACATTTAATTCGGGGCCAGCGAGCCGCTTTTGGTTCTTTGGGCCAGTGGAGTCCAAATATGGTATTAATTCTCGGTGGAAGTTAACGCCACCTTTCCAGGTGCCTTCCACCGCCATCGTGGTCTCTTTTTCTGCACATCCCCTCTCAGTAGTCCTGCAATAAATTCAAAATGTTATTCACATTCATTGACCTTTTTCCTCAAGGTCCGTTTACATCACATATTCACATTTATGAGTTTGCCATAGTTCTTGGCCAGTCTAGTTATATTTACAAGATGGGGGAAACAGGGTGTTACAATTCCCTCCCCCTAAAAAGGAACATCGTCCTCGATGTTCTTATCTACTAACATGAATGGTATGTACAGAAGTAAACAAAATTGGATATGCCTGTCTCATGGCATCCTCCATTTCCCATGTAGCCTCATCTGGGCCAAAATGTTTCCACTGCACCTTGACCTGTGCAATGG
>ML788196.1:376071-392586 GCA_009831015.1 Picea engelmannii | reverse complement strand
GATTCTTCTTCTTCTGCAGTAGAAGCATGGTGCTTCCCTTTATGGTAGTCTTTCTTCTTAGATATGCAATCTTTAGCAAAGTGTCCCATCTTATTGCAGTTAAAACACTTTACTTTGGACATATCAAAACCCTTTCCTTTAAAGTTTCCTTTGAACTTGTCCTTATGAAAGTTCTTATGAAAATTCTTCTGAGAGGAAAATTTCTTTCCTCTCCTGGTCTTTGCAATCAAGGCAACATTCTCTTCATTTGATGGACCACTCCTAGTGGTCATGTGACCTTCCTCCTAAACACAATCATGCCATAAGTGCTCAAAGTTTGGCTAAGACTCCCTACCATTAACACTTGCAAGAAATGTATCCCAAGAAGGAGGAAGGCCATCGAAGATGGCTTAGACGAGATCATCATCTTCCACAATAATTCCTGTGACCAACAATTGATCACGAATTTGAGCTATCTTTGAGCAGAATGAAGATACATACTTGCCCTTCTCCATTTTCAAATACTTGAGCTTGTTCATCATAATTCTCTTCTGGTTGGGTGTTGTCTTTTCATAAAGATTTACCAGAGTGTCATAACAATCCTTTGTTGTCATTAGTGAAGTCAGTACATGCATGATGTTGTTTTTTACAGAATCAAAGATCACTCGCTTTGCTTTAGCCTGATTTCTTTTGAATGCAACTCTACCAACATTGGAAGTTAGTTCCTCTACAACAATAGTTACGAAATGATCTAATTCAAGCTCTTGGAGAATGTTCATGACCCTAAGCTTCCAAACATTGAATTTTGAGGCTCCCTCAAGCCTATCTTCAGGCTTGACTGACATAGATGAAGATATCCTAGTAATGAATCCTTGCACTGAGTTGAATCAAGCTCGATCCCTAGACCTGTGTGGGCTCAAGCACTAAATATCTGAGTGCTAATCACACCCTATGCTCTGATACCATGTAAATTTTCGAGCTTAGATCCATAATGCAATGTACTTTTATTTTTCTTCAATATAATGAGCAAATTTGAAAACTTAAATGATAAATAATGTGGAAACTGAAAGTTGTAAAACAAAAGTAGACAGTGCACAAAAATGGAGTCACACAATAACACAAGAATTTATCCCGGGGAAACCCAAAGAGGGAGACCCAACAAACTGTCTTCCTTTTCAACAAATGAATGATCAATCTGATTACAATATCACCATGAGAATGTGATTTTGAGATTTCTAGTATGTGAGTGTCTCTTTGTGCTACCTGCAAAAGTATCTATTTGTTGCTTGCAAAAGTATCATGTTTGTTGCCCGCAAAAGTATCTATTTCCCGCCTACAAAAGTATCTATTTGCTGCTTGCAAAAGTATCCTTCTTCTCCTCTGTAATGCGTTGCATGGAAAAAATGAATAATGAAGAGAGTAGTCCTCTGTATATCCTAGGCGCAGAAGAGAGATGAGTGAACTGAGCTTAGAACTCCATGCATGACATGACAACTCGCCTTTTTACTTGACTCTTCAACTCAACTCGATTTGTAACTTGACTTGTAATTCAAGATGCCAACTTGACATGCAACCTCGTACTTGTCAACTCAAACTTGCCACTAGACTTGTAACTCAAGATGTCAACTTGACATGCAACCTCAAATTTGTCAACTCAATCTTGCAACTAGACTTGTAACTCAAATTTTACAACTTGAGTTCATAACTCGACTTTTACACTTTGGCAACTCGTTATATTCTCATGGTGGATAAGGTCACACGTGCCAACGCACTAAATCATCGTAATTACACCATTTACATAAGTGACAAGGAGGATTGTTTGTCACATCAATCTAGCTCACAGGATTTATACATTCATCCTGTCTATTTCTATATTTGCCTTAGATTTTGCACTAAGTTCACAAGGATGACCTTGACTGTTGCACATGGCTCACAAGGTTTCTGTCCTGACTTCTGTCCTGGCTCACAAGGCTTGTACGTTTTCCTTGACTCTTGCCATGACTTCACAAGACTATCTCTGGCATCATCTCTTTCGTCCTAGTTCACAAGGCTTGTACGTTGGCCTTGACTCTTTCCATGACTCACAAGCCTGTTTAATCTCCAACTCTCCTTGGCTAGCCTCAGGGTGGTCACTTACCTCTCGTTGGAGAATGCCTTCTGATGCTGCTATTTTCAACAGAAAGAAGGTTCTATTGGAGCCTTCCACAAACAAAATCTCCACATATATCTCAAAATGAGCTTAAATTACCAATATTAAGTTGTTATCAAGTGTCCACAGTTTTAAACCAGGCAACCAAAACGTTCCTTGACAATGCATAAAGTTCCAAACATATCCATCTAGAAACAATATTCAATGAAGTATTTAAAGTGAGCTACAATCCACACTCCATCTAAAATTATAATATCAATAACACCATGAAAATTGTAATGCCCCTCTAGGTGTTAGCGTCTCAAGGATACAATTTTGCTACTTGTGAAAATCATCTAAGGGAAGATTGTGCAAATTTATGTCAATTAGACTACACAACTCATGTTAAATTACATAAGTGTTATAAATATATAATATATTCAATATTTTCAACTTTTAAATACTAAATTTCATTGATTGACAACTTGTAAGATGTAATTATCCACTGAAATTAGTAATTCAACACATCCTAATATGATTTCAAATGTAGTTTGGTATGTTAAAACTATGATTCATACTCATTTTAACGATGCCATTGATCAATGATTATATTGAATGGATTTGGGAAGTTTCAATAATTTGAGAATGAGTTAATACATACATACGCATAGTTGATTATAAGTATGCATATATAGGAAGCAAGTTGATGATGGATGTCGAGGGACACTACAGGGGGAAGGTTTGAATGGTTGGACTGGGCGGGAAACTCTAGCTGGTAATGGGAGGATCTCCAGGCACATGATTTCTTTTCCTTTGATTATCGGTTGTAGGTACATGACTAATGTGTTAAGCGTTGTATTTTCTTTGAGTTTCTAGAGTTCCATCGTTAGGACATACTCTGTGTTTTGTGATAGTTTTGGATTCTAGTAGTGGAGCCCTCTTTGGGTTTTTCTTTTTACTATTTCTTTCTGAATAGTGTCTGTCGGGCAACGTCACACTTTATGGGGACGATGGCTTTGTTCCTCTGTTCTATTTCTCTTGTATTGACGAGTCGAGGTTTCTTGGGATCATAGATTTTGGACTAAGGACCTTTCCCGACAACCATTCCGATTTAAGAACAATTGTTTATTGGTCTCTGTTTCCTTACATTGTAACTTTGGACTCGATATTAAATAAGGAGTTACAACAGGACGCCAGGATTCTTATGGATCCTTTGGATGAGGCAGTTTGGAACAATAATGGGATTTTCAGTTCGGTTGACTTGGTTGGGGTGTCTTCGGGATTACCGCCTAGTAATACTTGTTTGGTTACTAAACCTGGGGACAATGTTGCTCCTTGTTTACCTTCTTCTCCGGGTATCAAGCTGAAACAAAAAACCTTGTCTGTTGGTGGTCCCTCTTTTACTAACTGTTCGCCTCTTCCTAGGAAAGGGGATAATGATGTCATGCTGGCTGACCGAGCTTTTAACTCTTCACAAATAAGTCCTCTGTCAGGGATTCAGAAACGAGCTTGGAGGCCAAATAAGAGAGTAAGGAAGATGGTTCTAGGGGAGGATGTGGGGCTAGCAGAGACTTGCAGACTGGCTATGTGTGGGATAGTAGGGAGACTTTCCTATTCCTTTTTGGCTGACATTCCTCTATTGGCTTGGGTACAAAATACTTGGACTCCCTTACTAGGCTATGTACCTGAGATACTGGACCTCACGAAAGGATGGGTGGGGTTTATTTGTAGGACCTTGGAGGATGTCTCTATACTTCTGGACAGGTTTTGGGTTTTGGGTGGTAGCTCTCTTATGTTGAAAAGGTGGAGGGTGGCCTTTGACCCTGCTACTGAGAATTTTCAACACAAGCATTTGTGGGTACTTTTGCCCGGTCTCCCCCTACATTTCTGGCATGAGGGGGCCCTTAAGGCCATTGGAAATACCCTGGGAAGATTTATTTCCCTAGATTCTACTTCTCTAGCGTCTTCAGCAAGGAAGGTGGGGAGGATATTGGTGGAAATAGATATTCATGAAGGGCTTCCAGAAACTTTGGACATTGATTGGTGTGGCAGACATACATTTCAACGCTTAGACTATCAAGGCATCCCATTCAGATGCAGTTGGTGTCACTGTACTAGACATCTTCGAAGAGAATGAAAAGGCAAACCATCCGGGGAAAATTTTGAGAATACCTTCTTAATGGAAGATCCTCCGACTTATATGGATGAAGAAGTCTCCTCAGGCGTTGCAATTTTTCCTGTCATGGACGAGGGTCTTCCTTTCACTCTGTCAGGTAAGATGAAACAATACTGCCCATCTCTTTTTTCTTCATTAACCATGTGGGAAAAGGAAACTCTGGATTCTTTGAGGTGGCTGAAGCGAGTTACTACTAATACCAATGGGGTTAGTGAGGGGTTACAGGAAGGCTTGGAAACTGGCAAGGTGAAGTTTCCTGTCAATGGTACTGAAGGAAGGATTCCTAGTAGTGCCTTAGATTGTGGTAGATTTAGTGCTGAAACCTTTCCTCCTAGCTCCTCGACAGGGGTCCCAGGAATCACAACAGATCAAGAAAGAGAGCCGACTGTGATGTTAGAGAACGCCATTCCTACTATACCGATGTCGAGTCAAGGGTGGAGTCGGGGTATAGAGAATCCGAGGAGAACACTCACTCCCTCAACTTAGTATTGGAGTCTATGATACCTTTTTTAAAGGATAATGATGATGCAATTAAGTTACCTACCTTTGTAGGGAGGAATTGCATTGACCTTGCGAAGTATTCTAAGGTGGCTAGCTCAAATACTAAGTTGGAAAGACAAGGCAGAGAGTTTGCTTGGTCAAGGGGGATAGGTACTGAGATTTCTCCCATAAAAACGAGAAGTTGTAGGAAACTTTTGACACAAAATTCGGTGAAGATTACAGAGACAACGCCTTCTTCTAGTGACACTGGACCACTTAGAGCATTGAAATCCTTGGCGAGGTCTAAGTAATGCTCTTACTTTCCTTAAATGTTAGAGGGATTGGAGGCACCCTCAAAGTTGCTTCTATTCGGCGATTGTTAGCTCTTACTCTTCCGGAGGTGATTTTTTTTCAAGAAACTTTAGTCTCAGTGCAGAAAGCAAGAGATTTTTTGCTTTCCTCCCGTCCTTCTTGGGTTGTTTGTTCGGTCAACTCAGTGGATAATTATGGTGGTTTGTAAGTTGCCTGGAACCCTTCAATTTACGATCTGGCTCCTTATCTAATGGCGTGGGGTATTCTTTTGACAGGCAGGTCACTGTTATTAAATAAGGAAATTGCTTTTCTCAATATCTATGGCCCTTGTTCCAATCAGAAGGGGTTCTGGAAATCAGTGGAAGGTAGTGGATTGATTTCTATTAAAAATTTAATTATGGCAGGGGACTTCAATCTTCTGCTTTCTCCAGATGAGGCCTGGGGTGGGACTCAGGTAGGTAATTTGGATGAGTATTACAACAATCTTTTTTCTTCAAGGAAATTAATTGATATCAAGCCTAACAAACCGGTTCCTACTTGGAGGAATGGGCATCGAGGGCTGGAAGCAGTATCAAGGCGCTTGGACAGGTTTCTAGTGTCTAAAGATCTTTTACTTGATTTAGGCCTTCATAGATCTTGGGTCGAATTCCCCTATATCTCAGACCATGCTCCGGTGCTTTTACAGCTTGTTGTTAAGCCTGCGTTTAAATACTTTCCTTTTAAATTCAATGATCAGTGGCTTGGGGAAAAGGAGTATACAGATTTAGTTTTTAAAGTCTGGACAGATCCGGTATTTCTGACGGAAAGAGGTAAACAAAAGAGAATTATTTGGAAGTTGCAAGTACTCAAGAAAGAATCCAGAATTTGGAATTATGATTCCAAGAAAAAAACTAAATTAGAGATTGAAGCAGGGATTACATAGAACATTAAATCTCTGTTGGAAGATCATTCTGATCTTGATTTCAAGGCAGCCTTGCGGGCTCTAGAGTCCGAAAGGAATGGAATTCTTCAGAAAGAGGAGGAATTATGGCGCTTACGCAGAAGGGCACTTTGCCTTTCTTGTGGGGATAAGAATACTAAGTACTTTCATAAAATTGCAAGCTACAATCGAATCAAAAACCATATCTGGGAAATAAAAAATGAGGCAGGGGAATTGGTTTATGATCATATGTCTATCAAGAGTGAAGCTGTGCGATATTTCAAACATTTATACAGGGAGCCGACTTCAAGCTTTGTAGCCAATCAATGTAAGTTGGTAGAACTCTTTCCTAAGATGATTAACGAAGAAGAAGCGGGTCTATTATACATGCCTATATCACTGGAGGAATTGAAACTTGTACTTTCTCTCTGTAAGAAGGAAAGAAGTCCGGGTCCAGACGGGTGGACATCAGAGTTTTTTTTACATTTTTTTGAGCTAGTGGGGGAAGATCTGTTGGCTATGGTGGAAGAATCAATATCCTTAGGTAGTATTGTGGGTGGGCTGAATTCTACCTTTCTCACTTTGATTCCGAAGGCCAATAACCCTACTACTTTCGAGGATTTCCGTCCTATTTTGCTTTGTAACCTCTGCTACAAGCTTATTTCCAAAATTATTTCCAACTGAATAAAACCCTTCTTGTCAAAGTCAATTTCGTCTGAATAGATGGGATTTCTGAAAGGGAGGCGTATTCAAGATGCAATTGGAACTGCTCATGAAAGTATCCATAGTATCAAAAAGAAGAAGATGCAGGCCCTGGTACTTAAACTCGACTTAAAGAAATCCTATGATTGTATCCACTGGGATTTCCTTAGGCTGATTCTTCACAAAATTGGTTTCGGTTTAAATTTTACCAATTGGATTATGTCTTGCCTTACTTCCTCCTCCTTTGTTGTCCTACTCAATGAAGAAGCTAAGATTTCTTCAGAAGTGGGAGGGGAGTCAGGCAAGGCTTCCCTCTCTCTCCTCTCCTTTTCATTCTGGTTATGGAGGGCCTAAGCTTACTATTGAAGAACAGTATGGCGAAAGGAGAGATTACAGGGATCAAGGTATCCAGAGTGACTAGAATACTACATCTTTTGTTTGTAGACGATGTGTTCATTATGTCAAAAGCAAGTCTAGGGGAATGGAGAGAGATCGATAAACTAATTATCTTTTTCTGTAGAGCTTCTGGACTTGAGGTAAATCATTCCAAGTCTACGGTTTATCATGCAGGTCTCTCGGAGTCAGAGTTGATCCAGTACAAATCTTTATTATACTTCTCTTTTGGTGATCTTTCAAATGGCTTCCGGTATTTGGGTTATACATTAAAAACTGGAGCACAACGAGTTGTTGATTGGGCCTAGCTAGTTAAAAAAGTGTCCTCTAGAATCGATCTTTGGTGTAATAGGTGGCTCTCCTTAGGTGGGAGATACATATTGATTAAATCTGTACTAGAAGGCCAAGCAGTGTTTTGGATGTCTATGGAAGCCTTACCACGTTCGATTTTATCAACGCTCAGAAAACTGATGTTTCATTTTCTTTGGAATGGTCAACAGGATCATAAGAAATTTCACCTTTGCCGATGGGAGGTTTTGTCTAGACCCAAGAAGTTTGGGGGTTGGGGTTTGCGTAATCTCAACACTTTCAATTTGGCTTTGAACACAACCACTCTCTGGCGCGTCTTAACCTAGGAGAGTCAATGGCACCATGTAATAAGAGATAAATATCTTCCAAATTCCTCTCTCCTCAATTGGTTTAGAAAGTCGTCTCATACTTATTCTTCAGCTACCAGTATCTGGTTAAGTCTTCTTCGTTCCTTGCCGATCATCCTCCACTGGATCACCTGGTGCCCTGGAGTAGGTCACTCTATTTCTCTCGGGCATGACAGGATTATGGGGTTGGGGGAAGGCTCTTTCCTCAGTAGTAATCTTCTCTCAATGCTAAAACTTAGACAGGTGACTACCCTTGCCCTTTCCAAAGTAGGGCACGAGTCTGTGTTCACTGCAGAGAAGTGGCGGTCAAGTGTTGATCTGGGGCTGACGGGTGAACTAGACTCCGAATGGACTGGGTTTATTTCAATTTTAAGGTGTGCAGGTATTTCAATTACCAACAACTCAAAGGACGAACTTAGGTGGATGGGCGGGGACAGATATGGGGAGATCACTGTTCAAAATGTCTATAATGCGATTTTTACTGCAAAAAAATTGTCTTTTGCGAATGGTTGGATGATCAACTGTTGGAAGTGGTGCAATCAACTAAAAGTTACTCTGCTTTTCTGGCTGGAAGCATCAAATAGAGTCTTAACCTGGGATGCATTAATGCAGAAAGGTTGGATAGGGCCGAGTGTTTGCCTCCTGTCTAGAGCAAGCACACAAAATGTTACTCATTTATTCATTCAGTGTCCGTTCACTAAGAGGGTTTGGGATTTGCTGGTGCACTATCATCCTTTTGACTGTGCGTGGGGTGGCCAGTCCATCGCTGAATGCATGGAGGCGTGGCCTCTGAACCTGAATAGATCCAAAAGACTTCCACTGTACACAATTTGGTTTATGTGGAAGGAGCGTAACTTGGCATTGTTTGAAGGGAAATCACCCTCGGAGTTGGCGGTTGTCTTGAAGACTAATAATGCTCTCGGAAAAAATAGAAGAGACAATAAGTCACAGGGGTTAAGGTTAAAAACGTTCAATAGACTCTTAGATTATGATCTGTCTACTTTTGATGGGGCAGCTGCGACAGGGGGGTCTAGGTGTGGGGCAGGAGGCACTTTGAAGTGCTTAAATTTGCTTGAATACAGATGGTATTTCAACTGTGGCGTCGGGTCAAACACAAAGGCCGAATTGTTGGGGGCATGGGTTTCTCTCCTGCTTGCAAACCACTTGGGAATTGAACAACTCCAGGTATTGGAGGACTCTAGAGTGATAATTTATTGGCTTAGGAAGGTCAAGAAGCTTCAAGCAATCAATATCGAAGGGTGAAATATTAGAGTTCGAGAGCTGAAGTTTGCCTTCCTAAACCTCAGCTTTCATCGTATTTTTAGGGAATCAAATGAGGAGGCGAACAAGCTGTCTAAGCGGGCCCTAGACTCTCCAAAAGGTAGACTTACCTATTTTCTTTGGGATGGAGTAACAAAGGGCCCTCTAAATCATTGGAACATATTCTAAGTCTTTGGTTTTCTCATCTTTTGTAAGAGACTTTTTGTTGTAGTAAGGAAAGTGATCTTTGATAAGTATTGGCAGAATTCTCAGTACTTTCTGTTATCGAGTGTAGTAGTCTCAATTATTTTCATGTCTGTCCAATTGGTAAGTTCTGGGGTGATCAGAGAATACTATGTGTATTGTAGCACTCTGCTGTGTTCGACAGATTGAGAGTCAGAAAGATTTGTATTGCAAAAGGAAAATGAATTATTAATATAATTTTTGAGTGAATTTTCTTCGGAAAAAAAAGTATGCATATATATATATATCTAAAGTAGTTCCAATTCTAAATTAATTATATAATATAATCAAAATATATGATTTTATTTCAATTTCAATTGGTTTATATTTTGATTCAAATTTAAAGTTGCCTATTGGTTGCTTGAATAATAATGAATTCATTTTAAGGATATAAGACAATGCAATACAAATAAGATAATAATTCAATTCCGATGAAAAACTAGCTATATCAATTTTCTATTGTAAAATTTAAAAGTAATTCCAACAATATTCTTAATTCCTCAAGTAACAAAACTTGGATTAATTATTGCATTGCATATTATAACTCGGGTTGGTTATACTGCAAATTGAGTTTGATATTTGGATTAATTTCACATTGATTGAGTTTGCTATAATGTACTCTTCATCTTATTCAAATGATTTGGTTAACTATAATTACAAGTGGAGTTCCTCTACTAAATATTTTTATGTCGAGCCACCTAGGTTCAATATCTCTGTTTCCCATACAATATATGCTTTGACTTTTAATTACAAGTGGTCTCTAGTTTAACTAGACTCGCCCAGGATAACATATGTGCTATGTCAGTTTAGATATGGTTTTCACCAACCATATGTCTCTGGTTTTAACACAGTGTCAACTTTAGATTTAACACAATATCAACTTCAACAAAGCGGTTTGGACCTACGAATCAACTGTTAGTTTCAACGCATAATCAAAATATTGAAATCCCACAACACAATGTCAATCAACTAAACATTATTAAATTCAATACTTTAATAAAATATAAAATCCAACAAGCATTTTGATTAATTGTATTAATGTTGTATTTAATGTTAGGGACCTAACCTCCCTAACTTCTCAGGTAGGTAGAATAACATATTTTCCATGTAATAAAGATCAACATTAGTTAATAAGGTCTATTTAATAAATGTGAACAAGTCAATGTAACTAAAAAGATCTTCCTCTAAAATGTTCTTTAGAATAAATAAGAGGAGGCTTGAGAAAACCTTGTCTTGAGAGTTATTGTAATAGAGCATTGCTTTGTTGGAGGTTGGCCCCTCGAAGAGGCAAGTGAACATTGCTTCCTACCAATAAAGGTATCATTTTTGGTGTTGTGGTTCTCTACATTTTGTTGTTCTGCTGGTATTTTTTGTTGTATTTCTATTTCCTACTTAATATAATAGATCAGGTACTTAACAAGTGGTATCGAAGCACTCTCTTTGACCACAAAAAGGGGAAATTATTTTTTCTCTATTTTTGCAGATTTTTTTTCAAGAAGAAATATTGTATTTGGAGAGTGTAGCTCATTAGGAGGTTTCCCCCTCAAAGAGGCAAGTGAACATGAGAGGATGCCTTCCATAATAGGATATATTGTATGGTGTTTCCCTACCTCAAGACCTATCCCATTGGATTCCTCTCTTCGCTCTAATCACAGTGATACCTATGATTTTTAAGCCTTTTTTTTCATGGACCCGACCCCCTTCTCGACACCCTTATTTGTGACCTATCACATTAGATTTCCCTTTTCTCCCTGATCGTCGTGGTACCTATCACTTATAAGCCTTTTTTTCTGTAGTCCCACCTACCCACCCTTCTTGGCACCCTTATTTGACACCTATCCCATTGGATTTCCCTTGTCACCATGATCGCAATGATATATATCACCTATCCACATTTTTTCAGTAGACCCACTCCCCATTCTAGGCACCCCAACTTTCCACATGGAAAAACACTCGCACCCAAGACCTGGATGCCAAAATCATATAGAACAAGGCCTAGTTTGACCGTCTCGGGGAACAAGTCCAGACCAAATTTTCCAAAGTCGACGACTGATTTGACCAATTAGAGGGCGAATTTGACACTCTCAATGCCACTCTCCACTAGTTGTTGAACCGATCCCAGGACCCCCCCTTCCTTGAACAACCCTCCCAAGTAGATGGTGTTGACTCCTCCCATACTATGGCCTTTCATTCCAACCCCTTTCATCACGACCCCCGTCTTCCTAGAGTTGAGGTCAATAAATTTGATGGCTTCGATCCCATGCATCGGGTCACGCAAATGGAGCATTATTTTTCTTTGCATGGCATTACTAATGAGTTGACCAAAATTCGTTATGTTTTTCTCTATCTGGATCCTAAATGTTGGAAATGGAGTAAAAATGCATGCTAGGGGTATGTTGCTTGGACCCAATTTGTTGCAGGGCTTTATGAATTCTTTGTCACAGACACCTACTATTTAGGCCGTTTGACCAAGTTGAAACAATTCGACACAGTGGAAGACTTTGCCTTTGAGCACTTGGATTTCAGAACAGAGGGAACGAAACATGTCTTCTTCAGGGAATGTTTTATCAGTGGCCTAAAGGATGGAATCCAAGCCCAGATCATCATGGCTCGACCCCAAACTTGGTTGGAAGCTACTAAATGCACCAAAGAAGCACACCATGTTGTTTTTTCCTAGAACTGAAAACCCACTTTTCTTTCTCGCCCTCGACCTACCAATCCTACCCCTCACGCCACCCCTCTCAAGATCCATAAATTAACTTGGGCAACAATGGTTGAACACCAACTCAGGGGTCTTTTCTATAACTGTGATGGAAAATATTTTCCCAGGCACAAGTCTAAGGAACAAAATATTTTTATGGCCATTTCTAGGGATGTTGCTGATGAGGAGGCTGAAGTTTCCCCCGTGGCAGAGATATCCCCAACAAATGATACTACTATGCACGTTGACCCACTGATTTCGTTGCATGCCCTCACTAGCTTTTATGCTACCCAAACCCTTAAGCTAATTGGCTACCTTAAGCAGAGGAAAGCCATAATCCTTGTTGACAGTGGCAACACCCATAATTTTATTCATCGTTGCAATGCCTAAGAAATCAATTGTTATATTTGTGCCGTCAACAATTTTCAAATCATGATTGCTAATGGCAGTTCCATGAAATGTGGTGGGCTTTGTGAAAATGTGCGCCTACAAATTGGTCAATACCACCTGAAATCTCATATGTTTGTTATTGACATGGGTGGTTGTGACATTGTTCTTGGTGATGAATGGTTACACACTATGGCTCCCATTCTCATGGATTTTAAGGAATTAACCATGCAATTCCAACAGGAGGGACAACGATATAAGTTCCAAGGCATCACAATAGACTCCCTTGAGGTCATTAGTTCACATCGAATGGAAAAAATCCTAAAACATGGTCATTCGGGCATTATTGCCAGCCTCCATTCCATGCGAGCGCTTGATACACCCTCTATGCATCTTGACCTCCAATATATCCTCTCCCAACACCAAGCCATTTTTTCCACTCCCAATGGAATTCTCCCTTCTTGTGGTGTTCATGATCATTCCATTCCTTTAGTCCCAAGCAACCTTCCTACCAATGTTCTCTCTTATTGTCATCCCTTTTCCTAGAAGAGTGAAATTGAGAAAATTGTTCAAGAATTGCTTGAAGCGGGTGTTATCCGTTCTAGTACCAGACCCTATTCTTTGCCTGTGGTCATGGTACTCAAGAAATAATGCACTTGGCACATGTGTCCAGACTTTTGTGCCCTCAACAAACTCACCATCAAAGACAAAATTTCCATTCCTGCCATTGATGACTTGTTGGATGAATTGAGCGTTGATTAGTACTTTACTAAACTTGATCTCCGTTCTGGCTACCACCAGATATATATGAAAGAGGAAAACATTCCCAAGATTGCATTTAGAACTCATGAGGGTCACTATGAGTTATTGGTCATTCCCTTTGGACTGTGTAATGCTACCTCCACTTTCCAAAGTCTCATGAATCATGTCTTTCGTCCTTTCCTCCGTCATTTTTTCTTAGTTTTCTTTGATAATATTCTCATCTATAGTAAAACTTGGAAATCCCATCTTTCCCATGTGGATCAAGTTCTCCATCTACTATCTCAACACCAAATTTTCTTCAAGCAATCTAAATGTATCTTTGGAGCCTCGGAAGTGGACTACCTCGGTCGTATTTTCGGCAAGGATGGCATATGGGTGGATCCTAAGAAAATTGAAGCTATGAAGGATTGACCTCTCCCTAAAATTATTAAGAGATTGTGTGGTTTTCTAGGTTTAACAGAATATTATCGCAAGTTTGTTAAGAATTATGGAAAAATTGTAGCACCTCTCACTGGTCTTCTTCAAAAGAATTCTTTCACTTGGACTCTAGCTATCGATCAATCATTCCACGCCTTGAAAGAGGCTATGTGTGTGACTCTCGTCCTAACACTTCTCGACTTCACCAATACTTTTGTCCTGGAATGTGATGCTTCAGGAAAAGGAATTGGGGCAGTCCTCATGCAAGATGGTAGGCCCTTGACTTTCACTAACAAACAAATCTCAGAGAGACATTTGGGCCAATCAATCTATGAGAAGGAAATGTTGGCTATCATGCATGCCATGGATCTCTAATGTCCTTATCTATTGGGGTAACACTTCCAAATTAAAACTAATCATCAGGGCCTCAAGTATTTTTTGGAACAACGAATTTCATACTTGGAGCAACAAAAATGGGTGACCAAACTATTTGGCTATGATTATGAGATCATTTAAAAAAATGGCAAAGAAAATGTGGTTGTTGACACTCTTTCCACGAAGTATGAAGAAGAAGGGTCCCTCTTTTCCCTTTCTTTCATTGTACCAAATTGGCTCTAAGTTGTTCACTGAGAATGGCTGCAAGACCCCAAACTTTCTCACATGATCCAATAATTGCAACACCATTTTCAAGCTTTTCCAGGGTACTCTTGGCATAATGAAGAGCTTCGCTACAAAGCTCGTTTATATTTAAGAAAACAGTCGCAACTTAAATCCACGATGCTTTATGAGCTTCATGCTTCACCCACAACTGAGGATTCGGGGTTTGCCAAAACCTATGAAAGGGTCAAACGTTCTTTTTTATGGGATGGTTGTGGCTGAATGCGATGTCTGCCAATGCAACAAGGGAGAAACAGTGAAATCCCTAGGCACACTCCAACCGCTTCTGGTTCCCCATACTATTTGGAGGGATATTTCTATGGATTTCATTGTTGGCTTACCTAAATCGAGAAATAAGTTAGTTATCATGGTGGTAGTCGATCATCTTTCCAAATATACTCATTTCTATGCTCTTAAACACCCATTCACCGCATCCACAATGGCTCAAATTTTCATGGATAATATCTTCAAACTTCATGGCAAGTCTCATTATATTGTCTCTAATAGAGATCCAAATTTCACCAACAATTTTTGGCAAGAAATGTCCAGGCTACAAGGAATCCAATCACATCTCAACACCGCCCATCATCCCTAGAATGATGGCCAAACTAAATTTGTCAAAAAGTATTTGGAAACATATTTGCGGTGTTTTTCCTCCGGCAAATAAAGTCAGTGGGCTCAGTGGTTACCCCTAGATGAATGGTGGTACAACACATATTACCATACAAATACTCACATGACTCCCTTTGAAGCAGTCTATGGACAAAAGCCACAATAGGTTATCTCATACATGCCAGGTGTCTCGAAGGTTCAAGAGGTTGACACAAATCTTATAGTCCGAGAGGCCATTCTTCGTACCCTCAAAGAAAATTCGGCCATGGCTCAGAATCACATGAAGTAACAAACATATCATGGTTGTTCTGAATGTCAATTTGCTGAAGGGGGTCAAGTGTTTCTTCATCTTCAACCTTATAAGAAGACTTCACTCAAAGTTGAATACTGTCAGAAATTTGCTCCCAAAATTTATGGTCCTTATACAATTCTCAAACGAGTGGGGCTCGTGGCCTACCAATTAGCTCTTCTGAGTCATTTTAAGCTCCATCCTGTTTTTCATGTCTCATGCTTAAAGAAAGTGATTATAACTAAGTGCCAAACTCAAACTAGTCTCCCTGAGTTGGATGAAGAGGGTTCCATTTGGTTGCAACCAAAAACATTCTTGGACCAACGATAACGTCGTCTCCGTTAGCGCACCATCAAGGAAGTGTTAGTTTAGTGGAAAGATACAACTCCAGAAGATGCCACATGGGAGCCGACTACCATTCTGCAACAATTTCCTCATCTCAATCCTTGAGGACAAGGACGTTCTTCAAGGGGGAGGGCATGTTAAGGACCTAACCTCCCTAACCCCTCATGTAGGTACAATAATATATTTTCCATGTAATAAAAACTGACATTAGTTAATAAGGTCTATTTAATAAATGTGAACAAGTCAATGTAAGAAGACCTAATAGAAGCTTCCGCTTCTAGAAAGATCTTCCTCTAGAATGTTCTTTAGAATATAGACTTGGTAGAAATAAAAGTACGAGACATGAGAAAGCCTTGCCTTGAGAATTATTGTAATAGAGCATTGCTCTGCTAGAGGTTACCCCCTTGAAGAGACAAGTGAACATTGTTTCTAATCAATAAAAGTATAATTTTCAGTGTTGTGGTTTTCTACATTTTCTTGTTCCGCTGGTATTTTTTGTTTTATTTCTATTTCTTGCTTAATACGACAGATCTGGTACCTAACAATATTATGTATGCCAATCAGAACAAATTAAACCTATTTTACCAGTGCTAAGTGCAACACATGCACAATGGGTATATGCTTCTGTATTTTTGTTGGATTAAACACATACACAATAGGTACATGCCAACAATTCAACCTCAATCTACTATTCAATCATTGAATTTAACACATAAATAGTAGATATGTGCCTACAAATTGTTTCAAACAATCAATAATGATTAAACAATGTCGATTCAGAAAGAAATCATATCCATTAGCAATGCAATTGTTCTACTCATTGCATCACACAATAAGGATTCAATAAATGTTTTCAATATTCAATACAATGTGTTGATTCAAGAAAATCCAATAAGTTGGTCTGATATACAAAATCAAGTTTTCAATAGTTATTTCTTAAACTAATTAAACACACACACCGTCTACCACATAGTCACACCATGGATTATAGAAATGAATATATTCAACTCTTTCCATACTCTACATGTTTAGCTTTTGAGAACAATGAAATTAAGGAACGAGCATTATTAGACCCTTCTTATTCCATATAGTTTACT
>ML788196.1:351801-368363 GCA_009831015.1 Picea engelmannii | reverse complement strand
GATTCTTCTTCTTCTGCAGTAGAAGCATGGTGCTTCCCTTTATGGTAGTCTTTCTTCTTAGATATGCAATCTTTAGCAAAGTGTCCCATCTTATTGCAGTTAAAACACTTTACTTTGGACATATCAAAACCCTTTCCTTTAAAGTTTCCTTTGAACTTGTCCTTATGAAAGTTCTTATGAAAATTCTTCTGAGAGGAAAATTTCTTTCCTCTCCTGGTCTTTGCAATCAAGGCAACATTCTCTTCATTTGATGGACCACTCCTAGTGGTCATGTGACCTTCCTCCTAAACACAATCATGCCATAAGTGCTCAAAGTTTGGCTAAGACTCCCTACCATTAACACTTGCAAGAAATGTATCCCAAGAAGGAGGAAGGCCATCGAAGATGGCTTAGACGAGATCATCATCTTCCACAATAATTCCTGTGACCAACAATTGATCACGAATTTGAGCTATCTTTGAGCAGAATGAAGATACATACTTGCCCTTCTCCATTTTCAAATACTTGAGCTTGTTCATCATAATTCTCTTCTGGTTGGGTGTTGTCTTTTCATAAAGATTTACCAGAGTGTCATAACAATCCTTTGTTGTCATTAGTGAAGTCAGTACATGCATGATGTTGTTTTTTACAGAATCAAAGATCACTCGCTTTGCTTTAGCCTGATTTCTTTTGAATGCAACTCTACCAACATTGGAAGTTAGTTCCTCTACAACAATAGTTACGAAATGATCTAATTCAAGCTCTTGGAGAATGTTCATGACCCTAAGCTTCCAAACATTGAATTTTGAGGCTCCCTCAAGCCTATCTTCAGGCTTGACTGACATAGATGAAGATATCCTAGTAATGAATCCTTGCACTGAGTTGAATCAAGCTCGATCCCTAGACCTGTGTGGGCTCAAGCACTAAATATCTGAGTGCTAATCACACCCTATGCTCTGATACCATGTAAATTTTCGAGCTTAGATCCATAATGCAATGTACTTTTATTTTTCTTCAATATAATGAGCAAATTTGAAAACTTAAATGATAAATAATGTGGAAACTGAAAGTTGTAAAACAAAAGTAGACAGTGCACAAAAATGGAGTCACACAATAACACAAGAATTTATCCCGGGGAAACCCAAAGAGGGAGACCCAACAAACTGTCTTCCTTTTCAACAAATGAATGATCAATCTGATTACAATATCACCATGAGAATGTGATTTTGAGATTTCTAGTATGTGAGTGTCTCTTTGTGCTACCTGCAAAAGTATCTATTTGTTGCTTGCAAAAGTATCATGTTTGTTGCCCGCAAAAGTATCTATTTCCCGCCTACAAAAGTATCTATTTGCTGCTTGCAAAAGTATCCTTCTTCTCCTCTGTAATGCGTTGCATGGAAAAAATGAATAATGAAGAGAGTAGTCCTCTGTATATCCTAGGCGCAGAAGAGAGATGAGTGAACTGAGCTTAGAACTCCATGCATGACATGACAACTCGCCTTTTTACTTGACTCTTCAACTCAACTCGATTTGTAACTTGACTTGTAATTCAAGATGCCAACTTGACATGCAACCTCGTACTTGTCAACTCAAACTTGCCACTAGACTTGTAACTCAAGATGTCAACTTGACATGCAACCTCAAATTTGTCAACTCAATCTTGCAACTAGACTTGTAACTCAAATTTTACAACTTGAGTTCATAACTCGACTTTTACACTTTGGCAACTCGTTATATTCTCATGGTGGATAAGGTCACACGTGCCAACGCACTAAATCATCGTAATTACACCATTTGCATAAGTGACAAGGAGGATTGTTTGTCACATCAATCTAGCTCACAGGATTTATACATTCATCCTGTCTATTTCTATATTTGCCTTAGATTTTGCACTAAGTTCACAACGATGACCTTGACTGTTGCACATGGCTCACAAGGCTTCTGTCCTGACTTTTGTCCTGGCTCACAAGGCTTGTACGTTTTCCTTGACTCTTTCCATGACTTCACAAGACTATCTCTGGCATCATCTCTTTCGTCCTAGCTCACAAGGCTTGTATGTTGGCCTTGACTCTTGCCATGACTCACAAGACTGTTTAATCTCCAACTCTCCCTGGCTAGCCTCAGGGTGGTCACTTACCTCTCGTTTGAGAATGCCTTCTGATGCTGCTATTTTCAACAGAAAGAAGGTCCTATTGGAGCCTTCCACAAACAAAATCTCCACATATATCTCAAAATGAGCTTAAATTACCAATATTAAGTTGTTATCAAGTGTACACAGTTTTAAACCAGGCAACCAAAACGTTCCTTGACAATGCATAAAGTTCCAAACATATCCATCTAGAAACAATATTCAATGAAGTATTTAAAGTGAGCCACAATCCACACTCCATCTAAAATTATAATATCAATAACACCATGAAAATTGTAACGCCCCTCTAGGTGTTAGCGTCTCAAGGATACAATTTTGCTACTTGTGAAAATCATCTAAGGGAAGACTGTGCAAATTTATGTCAATTAGACTACACAACTCATGTTCAATTACATAAGTGTTATAAATATATAATATATTCAATATTTTCAACTTCTAAATACTAAATTTCATTGATTGACAACTTGTAAGATGTAATTATCCATTGAAATTAGTAATTCAACACATCCTAATATGATTTCAAATGTAGTTTGGTATGTTAAAACTATGATTCATGCTCATTTTAACGATGCCATTGATCAATGATTATATTGAATGGATTTGGGAAGTTTCAATAATTTGAGAATGAGCTAATACATACATACGCATAGTTGATTATAAGTATGCATATATAGGAAGCAAGCTGATGATGGATGTCGAGGGACGCTATGGGGGAAGGTTTGAATGGTTGGACTGGGCGGGAAACTCTCGTTGGTAATGGGAGGATCTCCAGGCATAGGATTTCTTTTCCTTTGATTACCGATTGTAGGTACAGGACTAATGTGTTAAGCGTTGTATTTTCTTTGAGTTTCTAGAGTTCCATCGTTAGGACAGACTCTGTGTTTTATGATAGTTTTGGATTCTAGTAGTGGAGCCCTCTTTGGGTTTTTCTTTTTACTATTTCTTTCTGAATAGTGTCTGTCAGGCAACGTCACACTTTATGGGGACGCTGGCTTTGTTCCTCTATTCTATTTCTCTTGTATTGACAAGTCGAGGTTTCTTGGGATCATAGATTTTGGACTAAGGACCTTTCCCGACAACCATTCCGATTTAAGAACAATTGTTTATTGGTCTCTGTTTCCTTACATTGTAACTTTGGACTCGATATTAAATAAGGAGTTACAATAGGACGCCAGGATTCTTATGGATCCTTTGGATGAGGCAGTTTGGAACAATAATGGGATTTCAGTTCGGTTGACCTGGTTGGGGTGTCTTCGGGATTATCGCCTAGTAATACTCGTTTGGTTACTAAACCTGGGGACAATGTTGCTCCTTGTTTACCTTCTTCTCCGGGTATCAAACTGAAACAAAAAACCTTGTCTGTTGGTGGTCCCTCTTTTACTAACTGTTCGCCTCTGCCTAGGAAAGGGGATAATGATGTCATGCTAGCTGATCGAGCTTTTAACTCTTCACAAATAAGTCCTCTGTCAGGGATTCGGAAACGAGCTTGGAGGCCAAATAAGAGAGTAAGGAAGATGGTTCTAGGGGAGGATGTGGGGCTAGCAGAGACTTGCAGACTGGCTATGTGTGGGATAGTAGGGAGACTTTCCTATTCCTTTATGGCTGACATTCCTCTATTGGCTTGGGTACAAAATACTTGGACTCCCTTACTAGGCTATGTCCCTGAGATACTGGACCTCACAAAAGGATGGGTGGGGTTTATTTGTAGGACCTTGGAGGATGTCTCTATACTTCTGGACAGGTTCTCGGTTATGGGTGGTAGCTCTCTTATGTTGAAAAGGTGGAGGGTGGCCTTTGACCCTGCTACTGAGAATTTTCAACACATGCATCTGTGGGTACTTTTGCCCGGTCTCCCCCTACATTTATGGCATGAGGGGGCCCTTAAGGCCATTGGAAATACCCTGGGAAGATTTATTTCCCTAGATTCTACTTCTCTAACGTCTTCAGCAAGGAAGGTGGGGAGGATTTAGTGGAAATAGATATTCATGAAGGGCTTCCAGAAACTTTGGACATTGCTTGGTGTGGCAGACATACCTTTCAACGCTTAGACTATCAAGGCATCCCTTTCAGATGCAGTTGGTTTCACTGTACTGGACATCTTCGGAGAGAATGCAAAGGCAAATCATCCGGGGAAAATTCTGAGAATACCCTCTTAATGGAAGATCCTCCGGCTTATATGGATGAAGAAGTCTCCTCAGGCGTTGCAATTTTTCCTGTCGTGGACGAGGGTCTGCCTTTCACTCTGTCAGGTAAGCTGAAACAATACTGCCCGTCACTTTTTTCTTCATTAACCATGTGGGAAAAGGGAACTCTGGATTCTTTGGGGTGGCTGAAGCGAGTTACTACTAATACCAATGGGGTTAGTGAGGGGTTACAGGAAGGCTTGGAAACTGGCAAGGTGAAGTTGCCTGTCAATGGTACTGAAGGAAGGATTCCTAGTAGTGCCTTAGATTGTGGTAGATTTAGTGCTGAAACCTTTCCTCCTAGCTCCTCGACAGGGGTCCCAGGAATCACAACATATCAAGAAAGAGAGTCGACTGTGATGTTAGAGAACGCCAGTCCTACTATACCGATGTCGAGTCAAGGGTGGAGCCAGGGTATAGAGAATCCGAGGAGAACGCTCACTCCCTCAACTTAGTATTGGAGTCTATGATACCTTTTTTAAAGGATAATGATAATGCAATTAAGTTACCTACCTTTGTAGGGAGGAATTGCATTGACCTTGCAGAGTCTTCTGAGGCGGCTAGCTCAAAGACTAAGTTGGAAAGACAAGGCAGAGAGTTTGCTTGGTCAAGGGGGATAGGTACTGAGATTTCTCCCATAAAAACGAGAAGTTGCAGGAAACTTTTGACACAAAATTCAGTGAAGATTATAGAGACAACGCCTTCTTCTAGTGACACTGGGCCACTTAGAGCATTGAAAGCCTTGGCAAGGTCTAAGTAATGCTCTTACTTTCCTTAAATGTTCGAGGGATTGGAGGCACCCTCAAAGTTGCTTCTATTCGGCGATTGTTAGCTCTTACTC
Organism: Picea engelmannii; assembly: GCA_009831015.1. Taxonomy (NCBI): domain Eukaryota; kingdom Viridiplantae; phylum Streptophyta; class Pinopsida; order Pinales; family Pinaceae; genus Picea; species Picea engelmannii. Next base: position 363,211 of record ML788196.1, on the reverse strand, counting down.
TTCCGGAGGTGATTTTTTTTCAAGAAACTTTAGTCTCAGTGCATAAAGCAAGATATTTTTTGCTTTCCTTCCATCCTTCTTGGGCTGTTTGTTCGGTCAACTCAGTGGATAATTATGGTGGTCTGTTAGTTGCCTGGAACCCTTCAATTTACGATCTGGCTCCTTATCTAATGGTGTGGGGTATTCTTTTGACAGGTAGGTCACTATTATTAAATAAGGAAATTGCTTTTCTCAATATCTATGGCCCTTGTTCCAGTCGGAAGGCATTATGGAAATCAGTGGAAGGCAGTGGATTGATTTCTATTAAAAATTTAATTATGGCAGGGGACTTCAATCTTCTGCTTTCTCTAGATGAGGCCTGGGGTGGGACTCAGGTAGGTAATTTGGATGAGTATTACAACGATCTTTTTTCTTCAAGGAAATTAATTGATATCAAGCCTAACAAACTGGTTCCTACTTGGAGGAATGGGCATCAAGGGCTGGAAGCAGTATCAAGGCGCTTGGACAGGTTTCTAGTGTATGAAGATCTTTTACTTGATTTAGGCCTTCATAGATCTTGGGTCGAATTCCCCTATATCTCGGACCATACTCCGGTGCTTTTACAGCTTGTTGTTAAGCCTGCTTTTACAGCTTGTTGTTAAGCCTGCGTTTAAATCCTTTCCTTTTAAATTCAATGATCAATGGCTTGGGGAAAAGGAGTATACAGATTTAGTTTTTAAAGTCTGGACAGATCTGGTATTTCTGATGGAAAGAGGTAAACAAAAGAGAATTATTTGGAAGTTGCAAGTACTCAAGAAAGAATCCAGAATTTGGAATTATGATTCCAAGAAAAAAACTAAAGAAAATATGTTAGAGATTGAAGCAGGGATTACAGAGAACATTAAGTCTATGTTGGAAGATCATTCTGATCTTGATTCTGAGGCAGCCTTTTAGGATCTGGAGTCCGAAAGGAATGGGATTCTTCGGAAAGAGGAGGAATTGTGGCGCTTACGCAACAAGGCACTTTGCCTTTTTTGTGGGGATAAGAATACTAAGTACTTTCATAAAATTGCAAGCTACAATAGAATCAAAAACCATATCTGGGAAATAAAAAATGAGGCAGGGGAATTGGTTTCTGATCATACGTCTATCAAGAGTGAAGTTGTGCGATATTTCAAACATTTATACAGGGATCTGAATTCAAGCTTCGTAGCCAATCAATGTAAGTTGGTAGAACTCTTTCCTAAGATGATTAACGAAGAAGAAGCGGGTCTGTTATACAGGCCCGTATCACTGGAGGAATTGAAACTTGTACTTTCTCTCTGTAAGAAGGAAAGAAGTCCGGGTCCAGACGGGTGGACATCAGAGTTTTTTTTACATTTTTTTGAGCTAGTGGGGGAAGATCTGTTGGCTATGGTGGAAGAATCAATATCCTTAGGTAGTATTGTGGGTGGGCTGAATTCTACCTTTCTCACTTTGATTCCGAAGGCCAATAACCCTACTACTTTCGAGGATTTCCGTCCTATTTTGCTTTGTAACCTCTGCTACAAGCTTATTTCCAAAATTATTTCCAACTGAATAAAACCCTTCTTGTCAAAGTCAATTTCGTCTGAATAGATGGGATTTCTGAAAGGGAGGCGTATTCAAGATGCAATTGGAACTGCTCATGAAAGTATCCATAGTATCAAAAAGAAGAAGATGCAGGCCCTGGTACTTAAACTCGACTTAAAGAAATCCTATGATTGTATCCACTGGGATTTCCTTAGGCTGATTCTTCACAAAATTGGTTTCGGTTTAAATTTTACCAATTGGATTATGTCTTGCCTTACTTCCTCCTCCTTTGTTGTCCTACTCAATGAAGAAGCTAAGATTTCTTCAGAAGTGGGAGGGGAGTCAGGCAAGGCTTCCCTCTCTCTCCTCTCCTTTTCATTCTGGTTATGGAGGGCCTAAGCTTACTATTGAAGAACAGTATGGCGAAAGGAGAGATTACAGGGATCAAGGTATCCAGAGTGACTAGAATACTACATCTTTTGTTTGTAGACGATGTGTTCATTATGTCAAAAGCAAGTCTAGGGGAATGGAGAGAGATCGATAAACTAATTATCTTTTTCTGTAGAGCTTCTGGACTTGAGGTAAATCATTCCAAGTCTACGGTTTATCATGCAGGTCTCTCGGAGTCAGAGTTGATCCAGTACAAATCTTTATTATACTTCTCTTTTGGTGATCTTTCAAATGGCTTCCGGTATTTGGGTTATACATTAAAAACTGGAGCACAACGAGTTGTTGATTGGGCCTAGCTAGTTAAAAAAGTGTCCTCTAGAATCGATCTTTGGTGTAATAGGTGGCTCTCCTTAGGTGGGAGATACATATTGATTAAATCTGTACTAGAAGGCCAAGCAGTGTTTTGGATGTCTATGGAAGCCTTACCACGTTCGATTTTATCAACGCTCAGAAAACTGATGTTTCATTTTCTTTGGAATGGTCAACAGGATCATAAGAAATTTCACCTTTGCCGATGGGAGGTTTTGTCTAGACCCAAGAAGTTTGGGGGTTGGGGTTTGCGTAATCTCAACACTTTCAATTTGGCTTTGAACACAACCACTCTCTGGCGCGTCTTAACCTAGGAGAGTCAATGGCACCATGTAATAAGAGATAAATATCTTCCAAATTCCTCTCTCCTCAATTGGTTTAGAAAGTCGTCTCATACTTATTCTTCAGCTACCAGTATCTGGTTAAGTCTTCTTCGTTCCTTGCCGATCATCCTCCACTGGATCACCTGGTGCCCTGGAGTAGGTCACTCTATTTCTCTCGGGCATGACAGGATTATGGGGTTGGGGGAAGGCTCTTTCCTCAGTAGTAATCTTCTCTCAATGCTAAAACTTAGACAGGTGACTACCCTTGCCCTTTCCAAAGTAGGGCACGAGTCTGTGTTCACTGCAGAGAAGTGGCGGTCAAGTGTTGATCTGGGGCTGACGGGTGAACTAGACTCCGAATGGACTGGGTTTATTTCAATTTTAAGGTGTGCAGGTATTTCAATTACCAACAACTCAAAGGACGAACTTAGGTGGATGGGCGGGGACAGATATGGGGAGATCACTGTTCAAAATGTCTATAATGCGATTTTTACTGCAAAAAAATTGTCTTTTGCGAATGGTTGGATGATCAACTGTTGGAAGTGGTGCAATCAACTAAAAGTTACTCTGCTTTTCTGGCTGGAAGCATCAAATAGAGTCTTAACCTGGGATGCATTAATGCAGAAAGGTTGGATAGGGCCGAGTGTTTGCCTCCTGTCTAGAGCAAGCACACAAAATGTTACTCATTTATTCATTCAGTGTCCGTTCACTAAGAGGGTTTGGGATTTGCTGGTGCACTATCATCCTTTTGACTGTGCGTGGGGTGGCCAGTCCATCGCTGAATGCATGGAGGCGTGGCCTCTGAACCTGAATAGATCCAAAAGACTTCCACTGTACACAATTTGGTTTATGTGGAAGGAGCGTAACTTGGCATTGTTTGAAGGGAAATCACCCTCGGAGTTGGCGGTTGTCTTGAAGACTAATAATGCTCTCGGAAAAAATAGAAGAGACAATAAGTCACAGGGGTTAAGGTTAAAAACGTTCAATAGACTCTTAGATTATGATCTGTCTACTTTTGATGGGGCAGCTGCGACAGGGGGGTCTAGGTGTGGGGCAGGAGGCACTTTGAAGTGCTTAAATTTGCTTGAATACAGATGGTATTTCAACTGTGGCGTCGGGTCAAACACAAAGGCCGAATTGTTGGGGGCATGGGTTTCTCTCCTGCTTGCAAACCACTTGGGAATTGAACAACTCCAGGTATTGGAGGACTCTAGAGTGATAATTTATTGGCTTAGGAAGGTCAAGAAGCTTCAAGCAATCAATATCGAAGGGTGAAATATTAGAGTTCGAGAGCTGAAGTTTGCCTTCCTAAACCTCAGCTTTCATCGTATTTTTAGGGAATCAAATGAGGAGGCGAACAAGCTGTCTAAGCGGGCCCTAGACTCTCCAAAAGGTAGACTTACCTATTTTCTTTGGGATGGAGTAACAAAGGGCCCTCTAAATCATTGGAACATATTCTAAGTCTTTGGTTTTCTCATCTTTTGTAAGAGACTTTTTGTTGTAGTAAGGAAAGTGATCTTTGATAAGTATTGGCAGAATTCTCAGTACTTTCTGTTATCGAGTGTAGTAGTCTCAATTATTTTCATGTCTGTCCAATTGGTAAGTTCTGGGGTGATCAGAGAATACTATGTGTATTGTAGCACTCTGCTGTGTTCGACAGATTGAGAGTCAGAAAGATTTGTATTGCAAAAGGAAAATGAATTATTAATATAATTTTTGAGTGAATTTTCTTCGGAAAAAAAAGTATGCATATATATATATATCTAAAGTAGTTCCAATTCTAAATTAATTATATAATATAATCAAAATATATGATTTTATTTCAATTTCAATTGGTTTATATTTTGATTCAAATTTAAAGTTGCCTATTGGTTGCTTGAATAATAATGAATTCATTTTAAGGATATAAGACAATGCAATACAAATAAGATAATAATTCAATTCCGATGAAAAACTAGCTATATCAATTTTCTATTGTAAAATTTAAAAGTAATTCCAACAATATTCTTAATTCCTCAAGTAACAAAACTTGGATTAATTATTGCATTGCATATTATAACTCGGGTTGGTTATACTGCAAATTGAGTTTGATATTTGGATTAATTTCACATTGATTGAGTTTGCTATAATGTACTCTTCATCTTATTCAAATGATTTGGTTAACTATAATTACAAGTGGAGTTCCTCTACTAAATATTTTTATGTCGAGCCACCTAGGTTCAATATCTCTGTTTCCCATACAATATATGCTTTGACTTTTAATTACAAGTGGTCTCTAGTTTAACTAGACTCGCCCAGGATAACATATGTGCTATGTCGATTTAGATATGGTTTTCACCAACCATATGTCTCTGGTTTTAACACAGTGTCAAATTTAGATTTAACACGATATCAACTTCAACAAAGCGGTTTGGACCTACGAATCAACTATTAGTTTCAACGCATAATCAAAATATTGAAATCCCACAACACAATGTCAATCAACAAAACATTGTTAAATTCAATACTTTAATAAAATATAAAATCCAACAAGCATTTTGATTAATTGTATTAATGTTGGATTTAATGTTAGGGACCTAACCTTCCTAACCTCTTAGGTAGGTAGAATAACATATTTTTCATGTAATAAATATCAACATTAGTTAATAAGGTCTATTTAATAAATGTGAACAAGTCAATGTAACTAAAAAGATCTTCCTCTAAAATGTTCTTTAGAATAAATAAGAGTAGGAGGCTTGAGAAAACCTTTTCTTGAGAGTTATTGTAATAGAGCACTGCTTTGTTGGAGGTTGGCCCCTCGAAGAGGCAAGTGAACATTGCTTCCTACCAATAAAGGTATCATTTTTGATGTTGTGGTTCTCTACATTTTGTTGTTCTGCTGGTATTTTTTGTTGTATTTCTATTTCCTACTTAATATAATAGACCAGGTACTTAACAAGTGGTATCAAAACACTCTCTTCGACCACAAAAAGGGGAAATTATTTTTTCTCTATTTTTGCAGATTTTGTTTTCAAGAAGAAATATTGTATTTGGAGTGTGTAGCTCATTAGGAGGTTTCCCCCTCAAAGAGGCAAGTGAACATGAGAGGATCCCTTCCATAATAGGATATATCATATGGTGTTTCCCTACCTCGATACCTATCCCATTGGATTCCTCTCTTCACTCTGATCACAGTGATACCTATGATTTTTAAGCCTTTTTTTTTCGTGGACTCGACCCCCTTCTCGACACCCTTATTTTTGACCTATCCCATTAGATTTCCCTTTTTTCCCTGATCGTCGTGGTACCTATCACTTATAAGCCTTTTTTTTTGTAGTCCCACCTACCCACCCTTCTTGGCACCCTTATTTGACACCTATCCCATTGGATTTCCCTTGTTGCCATGATCGCAGTGATATATATCACCTATCCACATTTTTTCAGCAGACCCACTCCCCATTCTAGGCACCCCAACTTTCCACATGGAAAAACACTCACACCCAAGACCCGGATGCCAAAATCAGATAGAACAAGGCCTAGTTTGACCGTCTCGGGGAACAAGTCCAGACCGAATTTTCCAAAGTTGATGACTGATTTGATAGAGGGCGAATTTGACACTCTCAATGCCACTCTCCACTAGTTGTTGAACCGATCCCAGGACCCCCCCTTCCTTGAACAACCCTCCCAAGTAGATGGTGTTGACTCCTCCCATACTATGGACTTTCATTCCAACCCCTTTCATCACGACCCTCGTCTTCCTAGAGTTGAGGTCAATAAATTTGATGGCTTCGATCCCACGCACCGAGTCACGCAAATGGAGCATTATTTTTCTTTGCATGGAATTACTAATGAGTTGACCAAACTTCGTTATGTTTTTCTCTATCTGGATCCTAAATGTTGGAAATGGCGTAAAAATGCATGCTAGGGGTATGTTGCTTGGACCCAATTTGTTGCAGAGCTTTATGAATGCTTTGTCATAGACACCTACTATTTAGGCTGTTTGACCAAGTTGAAACAGTTCGACACAGTGGAAGACTTTGCCTTTGAGCACTTGGATTTCAGAACGGAGGGAACGAAATATGTCTTCTTCAGGGAATGTTTTATCAGTGGCCTAAAGGATGGAATCCGAGCCCAGATCATCATGGCTCGCCCCCAAACTTGGTTGGAAGCTACTAAATGCACCAAAGAAGCACACCATGTTGTTTTTTCCTAGAACTGAAAACCCACTTTTCTTTCTCTCCCTCGACCTACCAATCCTACCCCTTACGCCACCCCTCTCAAGATCCATAAATTAACTTGGGCAACAATGGTTGAACACCAACTCAGGGGTCTTTTCTATAACTGTGATGGAAAATATTTTCCCAGGCACAAGTGTAAGGAACAAAATATTTTTATGGCCATTTCTAGGGATGTTGCTGATGAGGAGGCTGAAGTTTCCCCTATGGCAGAGATATCCCTAACAAATGATACTACTATGCACGTTGACCCACTAGAAGTTGAACCACTGATTTCATTGCATGCCCTCACTAGATTTTATGCTACCCAAACCCTTAAGCTAATTGGCTACCTTAAGCAGAGGAAAGCCATAATCCTTGTTGACAGTGGCAACACCCATAATTTTATTCATCGTTGCAATGCCTAGGAAATCAATTGTTATATTTGTGCCGTCAACAATTTTCAAATCATGATTGCTAATGGCAGTTCCATGAAATGTGGTGGGCTTTGTGAAAATGTGCGCCTACAAATTGGTCAATACCACCTGAAATCTCATATGTTTGTTATCGACATGGGTGGTTGTGACATTTTTCTTGGTGATGAATGCTTACACACTATGGGCCCCATTCTCATGGATTTTAAGGAATTAACCATGCAATTCCAACAGGAGGGACAACGATATAAGTTCCAAGGCATCACAACAGACTCCCTTGATGTCATTAGTTCACATCAAATGGAAAAACTCCTAAAACATGGTCATTCGGGCATTGTTGTCGACCTCCATTCCATGCGAGCGCTTGATACACCCTCTATGCATCTTGACCTCCAATATATCCTCTCCCAACACCAAGCAATTTTTTCCACTCCCAATGGAATTCTCCCTTCTTGTGGTGTTCATGATCATTCCATTCCTCTAGTCCCAAGCAACCTTCTTACCAATGTTCTCTCTTATTGACATCCCTTTTCCTAGAAGAGTGAAATTGAGAAAATTGTTCAAGAATTGCTTGAAGCGGGTGTTATCCGTTCTAGTACTAGACCCTATTCTTTGCCCGTGGTCATGGTACTCAAGGAATAATGCACTTGGCACATGTGTCCAGACTTTTGCGCCCTCAACAAACTCACCATCAAAGACAAAATTTCCATTCCTATCATTGATGACTTGTTGGATGAATTGAGCGATGCTTAGTACTTTACTAAACTTGATCTCCGTTTTGGCTACCACCAGATATGTATGAAAGAGGAAAACATTCCCAAGATTGCATTTAGAGCTCATGAGGGTCACTATGAGTTATTGGTCATTCCCTTTGGACTGTGTAATGCTACCTCCACTTTCCAAAGTCTCATGAATCATGTCTTTCGTCCTTTCCTCCGTCATTTTGTCTTAGTTTTCTTTGATAATATTCTCATCTATAGTAAAACTTGGAAATCCCATCTTTCCCATGTGGATCAAGTTCTCCATCTACTATCTCAACACCAAATTTTCTTCAAACAATCTAAATGTATCTTTGGAGCCTCAGAAGTGGAGTACCTCGGTCATATTTTCGGCAAGGATGGCATATGGATGGATCCTAAGAAAATTGAAGCTATGAAGGATTGACCTCTCCCTAAAATTATTAAGAGATTGTGTGGTTTTCTAGGTTTAACAGGATATTATCGCAAGTTTGTTAAGAATTATGGAAAAATTGTAGCACCTCTCACTGGTCTCGTTCAAAAGAATTCTTTCACTTGGACTCTAGCTGTCGATCAATCATTCCACGCCTTGAAAGAGGCTATGTGCGCGACTCTCGTCCTAACACTTCTCGACTTCACCAATACTTTTGTCCTGGAATGTGATGCTTCAGGAAAAGGAATTGGGGCAGTCCTCATGCAAGATGGTAGGCCCTTGACTTTCACTAACAAACAAATCTCGGAGAGACATTTGGGCCAATCAATCTATGAGAAGGAAATGTTGGATATCGTGCATGCCATGGATCTCTAATGTCCTTATCTATTGGGGTAACACTTCCAAATTAAAACTAATCATCAGGGCCTCAAGTATTTTTTGGAACAACAAATTTCATACTTGGAGCAACACAAATGGGTGACCAAACTATTTGGCTATGATTATGAGATCATTTAAAAAAATGGCAAAGAAAATGTGGTTGTTGACACTCTTTCCACGAAGTATGAAGAAGAAGGGTCCCTCTTTTCCCTTTCCTTCATTGTACCAAATTGGCTCTAAGTTGTTCACCGAGAATGGCTGCAAGACCCCAAATTTTCTCACATGATCCAATAATTGCAACACCATTTTCAAGCTTTTCCAAGGTACTCTTGGCATAATGAAGAGCTTGGCTACAAAGCTCGTCTATATTTAAGAAAACAATCGCAACTTAAATCCACGATGCTTTATGAGCTTCATGCTTCACCCACAACTGAGGATTCGGGGTTTGCCAAAACCTATGAAAGGGTCAAACGTTCTTTTTTACGGGATGGTTTTGGCTGAATGCGATGTTTGTCAATGCAACAAGGGAGAAACAATGAAATCCCTAGGCACACTCCAACCGCTTCCGGTTCCCCCTGCTATTTGGAGGGATATTTCTATGGATTTCATTGTTGGCTTACCTAAATCGAGAAATAAGTTAGTTATCATGGTGGTAGTCGATCATCTTTCCAAATATACTCATTTCTATGCTCTTAAACACCCATTCACTGCATCCACAATGGCTCAAATTTTCATGGATAATATCTTCAAACTTCATGGCAAGTCTCATTATATTGTCTCTAACAGAGATCCAAATTTCACCAACAATTTTTGGCAAGAATTGTCCAGGCTACAGGGAATCCAATCACATCTCAACACCACCCATCATCCCTAGAATGATGGCCAAACTAAATTTGTCAAAAAGTATTTGGAAACATATTTGCGGTGTTTTTCCTCCGGCAAATAAAATCAGTGGGCTCAGTGGTTACCCCTAGATGAATGTGGTACAACACATCTTACCATACAAATACTCACATGACTCCCTTTGAAGCAGTCTACGGACAAAAGCCACAATAGGTTATCTCATACATGCCAGGTGTCTTGAAGGTTCAAGAGGTTGACAAAAATCTTACATTCCGAGAGGCCATTCTTTGTACCCTCAAAGAAAATTCGGTCATGGCTCAGAATCACATGAAGTAACAAACATATCATGGTTGTTCTGAATGTCAATTTGCTGAAGGGGATCGAGTGTTTCTTCATCTTCAACCTTATAATAAGACTTCACTCAAAGTTGAATACTGTCAGAAATTTGCTCCCAAAATTTATGGTCCTTATACAATTCTCAAATGAGTGGGGCTCGTGGCCTACCAATTATCTCTTCTGAGTCATTTTAAGCTCCATTCTGTTTTTCATGTCTCATGCTTAAAGAAAGTGATTATAACTAAGTGCCAAACTCAAACTAGTCTCCCTGAGTTGGATGAAGAGGGTTCCATTTGGTTGCAGCCAAAAACATTCTTGGACCAATGATAACGTCGTCTCCGTTAGCGCACCATCAAGGAAGTGTTAGTTCAGTGGAAAGATACAACTCCAGAAGATGCCACCTGGGAGTCGACTACCATTCTGCAACAATTTCCTCATCTCAATCCTTGAGGACAAGGATGTTCTTCAAGGGGGAGGGCATGTTAAGGACCTAACCTCCCTAACCCCTCATGTAGGTAGAATAATATATTTTCCATGTAATAAAAACTGACATTAGTTAATAAGGTCTATTTAATAAATGTGAACAAGTCAATGTAAGAAGACCTAATAGAAGCTTCCGCTTCTAGAAAGATCTTCCTCTAGAATGTTCTTTAGAATATAGAATTGGTATAAATAAAAGTACGAGACATGAGAAAGCCTTGTCTTGAGAATTATTGTAATAGAGCATTGCTCTGCTAGAGGTTACCCCCTTGAAGAGACAAGTGAACATTGTTTCTAATCAATAAAGGTATAATTTTCAGTGTTGTGGTTCTCTACATTTTCTTGTTCCGCTGGTATTTTTTGTTTTATTTATGTTTCTTGCTTAATACGACAGATCTGGTACCTAACAATATTATGTATGCCAATCAGAACAAATTAAACCTATTTTACCAGTGCTAGGTGCAACACATGCACAATGGGTATATGCTTCTGTATTTTTGTTGGATTAAACACATACACAATAGGTACATGCCAACAATTCAACCTCAATCTACTATTCAATCGTTGAATTTAACACATAAATAGTAGATATGTGCCTACAAATTGTTTCAAACAATCAATAACGATTAAACAATGTCGATTCAGAAAAAAATCATATCCATTAGCAATGCAATTGTTCTACTCATTGCATCACACAATAAGGATTCAATAAATGTTTTCAATATTCAATACACTATGTTGATTCAAGAAAATCCAATAAGTTGCTCTGATATACAAAATCAAGTTTTCAATAGTTATTTCTTAAACTAATTAAACACATTCACACCGTCTACCACATAGTCACACCATGGATTATAGAAATGAATATATTCAACTCTTTCCATACTCTACATGTTTAGCTTTTGAGAACAATGAAATTAAGGAACGAGCATTATTAGACCCTTCTTATTCCATATAGTTTACT
>ML788196.1:294362-316426 GCA_009831015.1 Picea engelmannii | reverse complement strand
TTCTTTAGTTTTTTTTTTTAATAAAAATTTGCTTTTAAATTTTTTAGTTTTTTTTTTTATCAATTTCAATTATTTTATTTTTCTTAGTTTTTTTAGTTTTTAATTTATAAAAATAAAATAAAATAACATATTTTTTTGTTAAATATTCAAAAATAGTGTTATTTAATTACAATTATTTTTTATGTAGTGAAGTAAAGGTAAACAATTTGTTAAAAATGATGTTTTCCACTATATTTTAAAAGTATGGAACTATAAATTAATTAAGGAGACACAATTATATGAAAAATCTTAATTTCAAAAAAGTAAATGGTAAAAAATATTTTTAATATTCAAAGAAGTATGAAAAAATGACTAAAAACATCGTTGAAAAAAAATAAATAAATTTGAAAATAGATGAAAAATAAGCATTTAAAAAAATATTGTGGAAATATTATGGATCAAAAAATTTAAAATATCAAAATACCACCTTAAAAGGGAGGGGGGTGGTACCGGTGACACCATTTTTAAAAATGAGGTAAAAAATGTGACCCTTGAAAAAATGAGAACTTGGCAAAGTTCTTGTTAAGTTGGTAATATTGTTGGAAATGTTGGCTATTTTGCATGCAATGGATATCTAACGTCCTTATTTGTTGGGGAAACACTTCCAAATTAAAATTGATCATCGTAACCTCAAGTATTTTTTGGAACAAATAATTTCATCCCCGGAACAACAAAAATGGGTGACCAAGATGTTCAATTATGATTATGAGATCATTTACAAGAAAAGAAAAGAAAATGTGGTTCTTAATGCTCTTTTAAGGAAATATGAAGAAGAAGGGTCTACCTTTTCCCTCTCTATGTAACTCCTCTTAGATTGCTGATGTGTTTTTGGGTATTTTCTTGGTTTAGTACTTTGGTCAAACAATTTGCAACAACCTTGTAAGACCCCATTTACTGCTGATATATTTTTATGTTTATTGTTGATGTAGTTTAGTGCCTTTTTGGTTTGTGACTTTCATCAAACAATTCACAACAATTTACTACTAATATGTTTTTGTTTACCAAATTTCAAATCTCTTCCTTAACACATTCCCACAACATATCCACCATAATATTTTCACACAAAAAAGGGTTTTATTACATCAAATACCAACAACAACAAATACACACAATGGAACTAAAGACAAACTCATTAAATCTACTAGGACAATAGTAAAACCCAATATATACAAGATGATATAATTATTCTTGCTGACCTGTAGATAATGATGAGTTGGGAAAAAATATTACAATTGGATTGACCCTCTTTAAGGCACTATAATCAACAAATGATATGCCATATCTGATGAGAAGAGAAGGGAAGAGTACGAGAAACTCAATCTGTTCTGAAATGCCCTTTCATTGAAATCTGAAACCAACAAAAATGATGCAGCCTCTATAAGAACCCCCGTAACCTAAGATAATTGGTGTGACCCCTCTTATAGGTTTCCCATAGCATGTAGGAAGTGATACAACCCCTTTTGTAACTGACCATGAGTTGATTTGTTGCTACACTATTCTTTCTTTGTTGCCCCACATCTGGAATCAATGTTACAACCCTCTCTTAGACCCATGCGATATGTATAAGAATGGTGTTTCCTTCCTTCTGTGCTACCATAGATACAATTAAGTGATACGATCTCTCTTTGAGCTACCCACAAACTGAATATGAGGGTTTGGTCTCCAGGACCAACATAAAAAAATCTGTAAATGCCCACACAATCCAACAAAATGATGAATCTTGATGCAGGAGCATCGTCAGCAAGTACACGTGGTAGGACAACTCAACGCCTGAGGACCAATTCAGTATCTAGAACGTTGGTTGGTACTTCAATCTTTTGAATATGATAAAAAACAAAATAGGAAAGATCATGCGTCGAGACAAAATGAGCACGCGTGACCTGGGAGTTTAACCCTAGTCTCGATGTAACCGCAATTAGATAGCAGTTATTTTTGTTTGTTTGTTTCCTTTTGTATAAAGAGAGGTTTTGTGTGCCCAAAAGGGGGGTTACGATAGTTATGAGAAAGTAGGAGTTGTGAACAATAGTTTTTCCTTTGAATTTTACTGTAACCATTTTCTTGATTCTGAATGAAGATAATAGAGGAAAATTGATCCAAATGTGTGAGACTGTTGTTGTCCATGATACTCTGTTATTGTTGTTTGGTTCAAGAATGAATGAATATTTCTACGAGTGTATGTAGCTTTGAAATGTTTGCATAGAATTTAATTCACTTTTATTCGTGAGCGGTGCAATGTGTGCACATAGCCTGCAAGGAGTGCATTGACAGGGTCTGTTTCGACTCGTAAAGATCAGAAGAAATAGCATAAGATTTTCTTTGCACGAAGTGAAAAGTGACTGCCGCAGGGTGCACACAATCGTCACAAGAACTCAAATCTTGTTTAAAGATCTATTGTAGAGAGTGCACAGACCTAGAATTCGACAAAGAGTTAAAGCAAATCCATAAAGAAGTTGAAGAACGAGAGCCAAGGACCGCCAGGAAGACAAGAAAGGATTGTTTTCAATAATCTTTGCATCTGAGTTTGAGGAATTTCCCAGAAAAGCAAGAAGTTCTTGGGAGATCAAATCTTTGAGAAGATCAAGCTCAAGAAGAGTAACACTTTCCAAGAAGTGCGAACGAGATTCAAGAAGCAGATTCGCAGGAAGGACAAAGGTCGAAACCTTTGAATCTTTTCAAAAAATCTTCTAATTCTGAAGAAAGCTTGAGCTTAGAGGGAAAGATCTGGACCGTCCGATCAATATCCAAAAAACGGGAGCAAGCACAGAGGAAGAAAGATCTCAGTCATTCGGTTTGAGTGTAAACGGATCATGGCTGTCCGACCAAGGTAAAGTGCACTAACTTTAAAGCTTTGAAAGCACACAGGAGGAACAAAGTCACGAAACACCGAAAAGATCTGAACTGTCCATCATCAAGGAGGACGCGTGGCATTTCATTGAGCATTTTTCTGACTCGTGACTTGAAGAAGTAAAAGGTTGAGCTACAAGAACTCACGAAGTGAGAAATCACGAAACGATCACAACCATTGATCGAAGGAGGGAGCTGAACTATAGATCTGACCTTGTCGGGGTTTCGCGACTCGGGAAATCAAAGGCAAGAGTTTCAAGAACTCGCAATACGCGAAATTACGATATGATCTGAGCCATCAGATCAAGGAGATATTCGGACCATTAATTTTCCATAGGCAGACAAAACGTGAAGTCACGAAACACAAAATCGTGACGTGATTGAAAGATTGGCCCATGGTCACAGTGAAGGGTCACATTAGTGAAGGAGAACCGAGGGACTATCATGTGCTAGGGTATTGTCGGGATTTTGGGAGTCGGGAGAGTCTGAGTGACTCACATGTAGAAGTCGAGAACTGTGAAATCGCGATGCGCCTTTCGAATAGGTGACTGGTCACAACCTTGGTCACATTAAAGGGAGGGCTTAACTAGGAGAGCTAGCGCCTAAGTATGCTAAGGTTTCCAAAGTTGTTAAGGATAAGGCCGCGGGTTCCATATAACCTGCACTCTAAGGGAAAGAGGGTATGATAAGTGAATTTGAGGTTCTTGAGGGTCGCATAGTCAGTTAGACTCAGGTTCTTGATCCATCCTAGACCGAGAGGTCCCGCAACCCTTAGGATAGGAGGGGGGGTCTACATTAAGTGGTATCAGAGCTTATTTTCGTCTGTAGATTTCATGCGAAGGAGATAAAGGAGATAAAAGAGACAAAAGAACTCGAAGTTGTACTCTATGTCTGAGAGACAATCAACACAATGCCACGAAGGAGAGGAGGAGAGCCACCTTTAGCCAATCGTGTTGTAGAAAGAGAGATGCGAGAAATTCGTGCAAGGCTGGAAGCGATGGAAGAAGAGCAGAGAAGAGCACATGATGCTGGAGATGTCAGCGATGCATATAGTGAAGATGTAGAAGCTGCAGGAGAACACGTTTCCGAAGAGTGCTTGCTAAGAGAAGTCGTTAGATTGGGAGATAGAGCCAAGATAGAGGTCCCAATGTATGAAGGAAATTTGGATGCTGAGGAACTGCTGGATTGGATAAGTTCCATGGAAAAATATTTTGGTTATGAAGATGTCGATGGGGAGAAAAGGGAAAGACATGCTATCACCATGCTTAAATGACACGCAACACTGTGGTGGGATGAACTTCAGGCTGAAAGGTGAAGTAGAGGCAAACAAAAGATAAAGAATTGGGACAGAATGGTGGTCAAGATGAAGGCTAAATTCATGCCCAAAGATTATCAAATCAATCTGTTCAGGAAGCTACAGAACCTGAGACAGAAGGGTATGACAGTCAAAGAATACACAAAAGATTTCTACAAGCTGAACATCAGAGTTGGACAAAGAGAGAGGGATGAAGAAAAATTTCCCAGGTATATAAATGGCCCGAGGTATGAAATCTAGGATGAGATCAGCATGACGTCAGTAAGGACAGTGGAGGATGCTTATCAGTTCACGCTGAAGGTAGAAGATAAGTTGGCCAGAAGACAAAGCCAACGAGGTAGAGGTAAAATATCAGCCCCGAACAAAGGCAAGAGAGTTTCTCATGACAAAGTGCATAATTCCAAAGACGAGGTTGAAACTCCACACAGTCACTCGGAAAGATGTGGAAGTTCCTGAGGAAGACAGGGTGGTGGAAGAAACTCTTCTAGAGGAAGAGGCAGAGGAGGAATAAGATGTTATGCCTATGGAAAGACAGGGCACATGTCTTGGGAATGCCCTGAGAAGAAGAAAGAGGGAGGAGAAGCTCACATTTCAGAAGCACAAAGAGGGAATTTTGAAGCAGTGGGAGCCAAAGATGGAACATCCCTGATGATGAGAAAGGTTCTCTTAAAACCAGAGTCAGAAGTTAAAAATCCAGTACAGAGGAACAATCTATTCAGGACATCTTGTAAAACTAAAGACAGAGTATGCAAGGTGATAATTGATAGCGGGAGCACTGATAACTTAGTATCCATGAATATGGTGGAGAAATTGGAGCTGGAGACAACTACACACCCAGAACCATATAGAGTCTCATGGTTGCAGAAAGGACACCAGGTAATGGTTACTAAACAATGCTTGGTTGAATTTAAGATAGGGGGATATAGAGATGAAATTCTGTGTGATGTAATTCCCATGGATGTATGCCATATTTTGTTGGTAAGACCATGACAGTTTCACAGGAATGTCATTCATGATGGGAGGAAGAATACATACACCTTGGAGAAGAATGGTAGGACACACATGTTGATGCCAATAGAGGAGAAGAAAGTGAAAGGGGAAGCTAGCACAAGCATACTTCTCATGAGTGGGAAAGAACTCCTGAAAGAAGTTAAGAAAGAATGAGAGATGCAGTTTGTTGTGGTGAGGAAACCCAGAGTTATCCTTACTAGTACTTCGATGGATGATTTGCCTGAAGGAGTTCAGGAATTGTTGGATAATTTTTGCGACATAGTGGTGGATGATTTTCCTAACTCATTACCACCCATCAGAAGTATGAACCATCATATTGATTTGATACCAAGAGAAAGTTTGCCAAACAAAGCGGCATACAGACTGGCACCTCGAGAGAATGAGGAGGTAAAGAACCAGGTCTAGGAATTGTTAGACAAGGGTTTGATCAGAGAGAGCTTGAGCCCATGAGCAGTACCAAATGTGTTGAGTCCAAAGAAAGATGGAGGATGGAGAATGTATATAGACTCGAGAGCCATCAACAAGATCACTATCAGGTATAGATTCCCTTTGCCAAGAATAGATGATTTGATGGACTGCTTAAGTGGAGCAAATTTATTTTCTAAGATAGATTTGAAAAGTGGATATCACCAGATCAGAATGAGAGAAGGTGATGAGTGGAAGACAACCTTTAAGAAAAATGAAGGTTTGTATGAGTGGCTTGTTATTCCTTTTGCCTTAACCAATGCCCCGAGTACTTTTATGAGGTTGATGAATGAAATACTAAAATATTTCATTGGCAAGTTCATGGTTGTGTATCTAGATGATATACTTATCTTTAGCAAGACTAAAGAGGAGCATTTGAGGCACCTGACACTAGTGATGAGGAGACTACAACAGGAGAAGTTGTTGATAAACCTGAAGAAGTCCTCTTTTATGAAGACATAACTCATTTACTTGGGTTTTGTGATCTCTTCAAATGAACTGAAGATGGACCCGGAGAAGGTGAAAGCAATCAAAGAATGGCCATCACCAAGGAAAATGTTTGAGGTAAGGAGCTTCCATGGATTAGCGAGTTTCTCCAGGAAGTTCATCAGAGATTTCAGTGGAATTTGTGCACCAATGATGGATACAGTGAAAAAAAGGCACAAGTCTTTTAAATGGATAGAGGAGGCTAAGAACAACTTCAATACAGTTAAGGAGAAAGTATCAGAGTGACTAATTCTAGTCTTGCCAAATTTTGAGAAGACGTTTCAGGTGAGATGTGATGCAAGTGGAGTTGCGATTGGAGGAGTTTTGAGCCAGGACAATAGACCTGTTGCTTACTTCAACAAGAAGCTGAATGAGACTAAGAGAAAATACTCCACCTATGACAAAGAGTTTTATGCCATAATCCAAGCCCTGAAGAAATGGAGACACTACCTTGTCCCACAAGAATTTTTCTTGTATAGCGATAACCAAGCTTTACAATTCATAACTAGATAGGAAAAATTGAATAAGAGGCATGCGAAGTGGATTGAGTATATGCAGAATTTTACTTTTGTTATAAAACATATTGCTGGGAATGATAACAAAGTTGTTGATGCATTGAGCAGGAGATGTTTGAATCTGCAGGAATTTCAGGTAAGGACCTTAGGGTTTGAACACCTTGAGGAAATGTACAACGATGATCCAGATTTAAAGGAAGCATATGAAGTATGCACGAATCCTGTGATGAGAGATAAGAGCCAATGGACATAGTATATGATTCAAGAGGGATTGTTGTTCAAGGGCAATCAATTGTGCATACCAAAATGCTCAATGAGGGATAACCTTTTGAAGGAAAAACATAGTGGAGGATTGGCTGGACATTTTGGCCATGATAAGAAATTTGCACAGTTGATCAGTTCATACTATTGGCAAGGTATGAGAACACTGGATTGTATCAACCATTTCCCATACCAAAGAGGCCTTGGGATGCAATAAGCATGGATTTTGTGTTGGGACTACCAAGAACACAAAAAGGATGTGATTCCATATTTGTGGTGGTGGATATATTTTCAAATATGGCACACTTTATCCCATGTCAGAAGACCAGTGATGCAACGCATGTTGCAAATCTGTTTTTCAAGGAAGTTGTAAGACTTCACGGTGTACCCAGAAGCATTGTCTCGGATAGAGACATAAAATTTGTTGGTCATTTTTGGAGAACATTGTGGAGGAAGTTGGGGATAGATTTTTCCTTCGGCTCAGCTTATCACCCTCAAACAAATGGACATAATGAGGTGGTAAACATAAGTTTGGGGAACTTGTTGAGGAGTTTGGTCACCCAACACCATAATCAGTGGGATCAGATTCTGCCACAAGCATAATTTGCATACAATGACTCACCAAACAGGAGAACTGGGAGGAGCCCGTTCCAAATATTGTATGGAATGAAACCTAGGGGAGTGTATGAGTTGAGAGACTTGGAACAAAGTGATATCAGAAGCGCTGGAGCAGAATATTTTGTTGCAGAAATGCAGAAGCTCCATAGCCAGATCAGGGAGTAATTGCAGAGTTCTAGCCAAGAGTACAAGCCCAGAGCTGATCAACATTGCAGAGAACTTCAATTTGAAGTCTGAGATCATGTTCTGACACATCTCAGGAAGGAAAGGTTCCCTAGGGGGACATATAACAAGCTAAAGATGAAGAAGATAGGACCGTGTAAGATCTCGAGGAAGTTTGATGCAAACACCTATGAGATCGAGCTGCTAGATGATGTGGGCATATCGCCCATATTCAACGTCTCAGACATGTATCCTTATAGGAAGGATGACATAGAGGGATCAACAGATCAAGAGAAGATTCAGTGGGAGAAACAAATGACTATAGCATAAAAACCACAGATGGAAAAGATCGTTGATCAGAGGATTGGTAAGAAGACTAAGAGGAAGACCTATTTTGAATATATGGTCAAATGGAAGGGACACCCAATAGAATATGCCAACTGGGAGAGTGAAGCTAATATCTAGAAGCATGGAAATTTGGTACAGGAGCTCATGGATAGGAGTCCATGGATTTCTGTCCAGGGGGAGTATGATGCAGGAGCATCGTCAACAAGTACACATGGTAGGACAACTCAGCGCCTAAGGACCAATTCAAAATCTCAAACACTGACCAGTATTGCAATCTTTTGAAGCTGATAGAAAACAAAAGAGGAAAGATCACGTGCGTCGAGACAAAATGAGCACACGTGACCTAGGAGTTTAACCCTAGTCTTGATGTAACCGCAATTAGATAGCAACTAGTTTTTTGTTTGTTTCCTTTTGTATAAAGAGAGGTTTTGTACACCCAAAAGGGGGTTTACGATAGTTATGAGCAAGTAGGAGTTGTGAACAATAGTTGTTACTTTGAATTTTACTATAACCATTTTCTTGATTCTGAATGAAGATAACAAAGGAAAATTGATCCAAATGTGTGAGACTGTTGTTTTCCATGATACTCTATTATTGTTGTTTGTTTCAAGAATGAATGAATCTTGCTACGAGTGCATGTAGCTTTGAAATGTTTGCATAGAATTTAATTCACTTTTCTTCATGAGTGGTACAAGGTGTGCACACAGTTCACAAGGAGTGTGTTGACAGGGTCTGTTTCTACTCGTAAATCTCAGAAGAAATAGCATAAGATTTTCTTTGTAGGAAGCGAAAATCGACTGCCGCAGGGTGCACATAGTCATCGCAAGAACTCAAATCTTGTGTAAAGATCTGTTGCAGAGAGTGTACAGACCTGGAATTTGATGAAGAGTCAAAGTGAATCCGTAAAGAAGTTGAAGAACGAGAGTCGAGGAACGCCAGGAATACGAGAAAGGATTCTTTTCAAGAATCTTTGGATCCGAGTTTGACGAATTTCCCAGAAAAGAAAGAAGTGTTGGGGAGATCAAATATTTGAGAAGATCAAGCTCAGGAGGAGTAACACTTTCCAAGAAGTGCGAACGATATCCAAGAAGCGGACTCGCAGGAAGGACAAAGGTCGAAACCTTTGAATCTTTTCGAAAAATCTTCTAAGTTTGAAGAAATATTGAGCTCAGAGGGAAAGATATGGACCGTCCGATCAACGTCCAAACAACGAGGAGCAAGAATAGAGGAAGAAATATCTCACTCATTCGGTCTGAGCGTAAATGGATCGTGGTCGTCCGACCAAGGTAAAGTGCACTAACTTTAAAGCTTTGAAAGAACACAGGAGGAACAAAGTCACGAAACGTCGAAAAGATCTGAACCGTCCATCATCAAGGAGGACACGTGGCATGAGCTCAACATTTCGCTGACTCATGACTTGAAGAAGTCAAAGGTTGAGCTACAAGAACTCGCGAAGTGTGAAATCGCGAAACAATCACAACCGTTGATCGAAGGAGTGAGTTGAACCGTAGATATAACCTTGTCGGTATTTCGCGACTCAGGAAATCAGAGGTAAGAGTTGCAAGAACTCGCGATACGCAAAATAACGATATGATCTGAGGTGTGGAATCAAGGATAGATCCAAACCGTTAATTGTCCAAAGGGAGAGGAGACGCGAAGTCGCAAAACGTGAAATTGCGACACGCTTGAAAGATTGGCACATGGTCACAATGAAGGAGAACCGAGGGACTAGGACACGCTAGGCTTCTGTCGAGATTTCGGGAGTTGAGAGATTTCGAGTGACTCACATGTAGAAGTCGCGAACTTTGAAATCACGACGTGCCTTTCGAATAGGTGACTGGTCACAACCTTGGTCACATTAAAGGGAGGGCTTAACCAGGAGAGCTAGTGCCTAAGTACGTTAAGGTTTCCAAAGGCGTTAAGGAGAAGGCCGCGGGTTCCATATAACATAGACTCTAAGGGAAAGAGGGCCTAATAAGTGAATTTTAGGTTCTTGAGGGGCTGAAGAGTCAGTCAGACTCAGGTTCTTGATCGATCCTAAACCGGGAGGTCGTGTAGCCCTTAGGATAGGAGGGAGGGTCTTCATCAAATCTCCTTTCTTTTGTAATAATATCCAATCAGATATCTATGTGATCTCTCCTCTTGACAACTAGGGTGGATAGTTTCACCACCGAAATCAATCTTCCTAAAGGTTTCAACCCCAAAACCCAAAAAGCCACAAGAGCTCTCCAAATCAATTTTAGAAAATAATCATGCATAATGAAATAATGAGCTCATAATTCTCCTTTATACCCCATTTACTTTTCCCCCTCAATTAAATAATATAAAAGTGACTTTTTATTTTTTCTTTAATATTTCCCTAAAGTCACTTTATGACACCTTTTTAACTCAAAAAGATATTCATCTTATTTTAAAACATTTCTAGGCTCTGGAAGTCATTGTTCATCCTACCAACATTTAAAGTTCTTCATACCGGTTCCAACAATCTATTACACCAAGGCTCACCCCTTGATAATTTAATAAAAACAACAACCTTCATGAAATTAGTTAAATAATGCCCAATATCACTCCAAAATTACAGGAATGGTCGAAATGCATCGGAATCGAAAATGGACTATGTAGGAGTGATCTCGATGATGAAATATGATAAACGAACCTATGAAAGCATTATATAACTCCTCTAAGCCATCTGAGCTCATTGATAATATCAAATTACCCCTATTATTAGGCAGACACAAACCTTGAAAGTCATCTCCACTTGCAGGGCAAGAGAATCCAAAAATGGGGACATTACACTCTTTCATTATAACAAATTGGTTACAAGTCATTCACCAGGAGTGGTTCCAAGACCCCAAACTTTCTTACATGATCCAACAATTGAAACAAAATCCTTAGGCCTCTCAAGGATACACTTGACACATTGAGGAGCTTCACTACAAAGGTTGCATATATTTAAGAAAATAGAATCACCTTAAATTCATTGTTCTCTATGAACTTCATGCTTCACCAACAATTGAGCATTCAATCTTTCACAAAAGCTATGAATGGGTTAAACATGTTTGTTTTTTCTTTTTCTTTGGGAAAGCATGAAACAAGACATCTTTGCCTTTGTACTTGAATGTGATACTTGTCAATGCAATAAGGGAAAACAATCAAAACTCCAAACACACTCCAACCGCTCTCTATTCCACCTGCTATATGGATGGATATTATATGGACTTCATTATCGACTTACCCAAATTGGGAAATAAGTATGTCATCATGGTGGTCGTAGATTTCCTTTCCAAATATGCTCATTTTTGTGATCTCCAACACTCGTTCACCACATCCACAATGGCTAAAATTTTCATGTATAATATCTTCAAACTCCATGGCATGCCTCACTCTATTGTCTCTGACTATGATCTACTTTCACTAGCAATTTTTGGCAAGGATTGTTCAAGCTCCAGGGAACCCAATTGCATATTAGCATGACCTATCATCCCCAGAATGATGGACAAATTAAGGTTATCAACAAGTGCTTGGAAACATATTTGCAGTGTTTCACGTCCAACAAACAAACTTAATGGGATTAGTGATTACCACTAGCTGAATAGTGGTACAACACATCTAACCATGCTACCACTCGCATGAATTCCTTTGAAGTGGTCTATAGTCAAAAGCCATCTTTTGTTCTATCCTACCTGCCTGGTGTATCCAAGGTTCAGGACGTCAACAACACACTCACAGTCCGAGTTGCCATTCTTCGTATGCTCAAAGAAAATTTGGTCATGGATCATAATCGCATGAAGCAACAAGGAGACCAAGATCGTTCAAAATTTCAATTTTCTAAAGGGGGCCAAGTGTTTCTTCATCTGCAACCTTATAAAAAAAATTCACTCAAAGATGAACACTATTAGAAACTTTCTCTCAAGTTTTTTGGCCCTTACACAATTCTCAAGTGCATGGGGCCCCTGGCCTAATAGTTATCTCTCCCCAGTCACACTAAGCTCCATCTTGTTTTTCATGTCTCTTGCTTAAAGAAAGTGATTGGAACTAAGTGCCAGAATCAAACTAGTCTCCTTGAATTGGTTGAGGAAGGATCCATTTGGTTACAACCCCAAGCAATCTTGGACCATTGTGAGAATCGTCTCTGCCAACACACCATTAAGGAACTTTTATTTTAGTGGAAGGATACACCACCAGAAGATACCACTTGGGAGCCAACTACCATTCTGCAACAATTTCCCCATCTCAAACCTTGAGGACAAGGCTATTTTTCAAGGGGGAGGGCATGTTAGGGATCTAACCTTCATAACTCCTCACATAGGTAGAATAATATGTTTTCTATGTAATAAAGGCCAATATTAGTAAATAAGGCCTATGTAATAAAGTGAACACATCTAATGTAAGAAGACTTAATAGAAGTTTCCACTTCTAGAAATATCTTCCTCTAGAATGTCCTTTAGAAGATAAAACTAGTATAAATAGACAAAGAAGGCATGAGGAAATTTTGTCTTGAGAATTATTTTGTAATTGAGCTCTGCTTAGCTGGAGGTTTCCCCCTTGAAGAGGAAAATGAACTTGGATTTCTATAAATAAAGGCATAATTTCTGGTGTTATTGTTCTCTATATTATGTTCTTTTTGCAGGTATTTGTCATAATAATTCTATTTATGCTCTACATAATACACATGGTACCTTACAATAGTTATGTTTTACACTTGAAATTTATTTATGTGCTACACCCATTTCGTTGTAAATAATTCAAAGTTGGTTTGATCATAGTTAGTGATTTACTTGAATATGTATATTTTATTTGTGATCCTATGAGATTTTTAGTTGTATATGATCACTAATTTTGTGTTTTTATTTGCAAGAAGAACTTCGCATGGAAACTTGTGGGTACTTTCATTTCATGAATGATACCTAATGTAAACTTTTCGACATTGATTGCGGTGCCTAACTCGATAGGTACATCGAGGAGGAACACAACAAAGGTATCCAACATGAAGTTTAAAACACTCAACCACTTCAGCTATCCCACTAAGGTAACCAATTTCATATGCGATAAGTAGTTAATACAATATAGGATGTACATATGTGTACATTATGACAATGTCGTTTGTTACTTGCATATTTGCTATTAGGTTTTCCTTCTTGCATGTAAGTATCTATGCAATGTTTTTTTTCTTCATAGGGAAAAATCATAAAACCTATTCATATGAAGATAAATTACATTCTATACTTGCATATTGCTTTTTGCACCCATCTAAAATTGGTCTTCAGAAACCTAAAAGTGTTAGAAAGAATCCTATTGGAGCCTTCCACAAACAAAATCTCCACATATCTCAAAATGAGCCTAAACTATCAATATTAAGTTGTCATCAATTGTCTACAATTTTAAACCAAGTTGCAAAAAGTTCCTTGATAGTGCACAAGAGTGTCAAACATATCCATCTAGATACAATATTCAATGAAATGATGAAAGTGAGATACAACCCACCCTCCACCTAGAACATAATATCAATAACACCATGCAAATGAAAACCAACAAGGTGATTAGACATGGAAGGATTGGACAACTTACAAAGAATGTCCATCCAACAAAAGACTAACTTTGGAAATTGTGTCATCTTCTTGATTGTGCTCTCTATACACATGTAAAAAGGAGACGAACTTAAAAGAAAATTGAAAATGATCAAACTTCTTAAAGATGAGCCTTGAAACCAAATTTGGAATCTTGTATTCCCCTTTCATTCATTTAATAATCAGTATAGAGCATGTCCATCTCTTGATTCGATCAATGACCAAGTACCAACATCCAATAGTAGACTAGCTTTGAAAAGTATGTTAGATTCTTGATTGTGTTCTCTGTACACATGTAAAAAGGAGACGACCTTAAAAACCAATTGAAAATGATCAACTACCTAAAAGATGGTCCTTGAAATCAAATTTCCCATCTTGTATTCCCCTTTCATCCATTTAGTAATCACTATAGAGTCATCCGAAATTTGAATATGGGATACACCCATTTTTGCAGCAATCATCAATAACAATTTCAAAGCAAAGAACTCAACACAATTATTTGTCCCCTTTCTTGTCTTGATGTGAACCTTATAAAATGATTAACATTCAGATAGAGAAGCCTTCTTGCCCCACATTTTGAACGAGAGCCTTGGATAGCTCCATTAAAAAAACCACAGGCTCCAGACTTGTTGAGAGGAGTTGGAGTAATTTGTCTATGAACATGAATTTTGGGATGGGACTTGTAGATTTCGATATAAACTTGCTTTCATTGGCACATTGAAAGGGCGATATATATTTTCCTTTGAATATACCCACATTCTTGGTCAACAACTAGATGCCCTAAACAACTATTATAGGAATAACCTTGCATACTTTTAGCTCTGGATCCACAAGCCAATTATTAAGACTATGTGCTATAAAATATCCTTCCCACCATTCTTTGAACCTTGATATGTTTTTCGATTTCAACCCATACTTGTTTAACATACTCACAAGATATTAAGAGATGAATCACAGTTTCCTCGCTTTCTTTACAAAACACACATTTGTTGGGTCCTTACTTACTCCTCTTTTGGATAAATTCCCAAGCAAAGGCTCTATTCGTGATTGCCAACTAGATGAAGATTCTTACTTTCTTGGGAGACCTGATATTTCATAGTGATTTCCACCACCATTGGATATCTTCATGTCTATCCTCACCAAACATAGCTTTATACCCTAGTTTGGGAGTATAGAAATGTAGAGTAGGGTCTTTTGTCCACACTAAATAATCTTCTTCCTCTTTTATTTTGACATGATTTCCCTTTAATTTGGATATATGAAATTCTCATTGGGATCCTTCATTTCCTACAACGTTGACTTATAGCCATATTTTGGGGTACTTTTCAATACTGCATATTTGATTAAATTACGCCCCAAGGGCTGCTATATTGATCTAATTTTGAAGTATTTTGTGGTGTTTATCTACTTGAACTTAACTAGACTAGTGGTGGACATAATTGATATATTTGTGGGTTTATTTTTTAATATTTTAGTCCATCCATAAGATCAAAAGTTCAATGTGATAAATCCATGACCTCATTGAGGTGAGGTGAAGTTTCTGAATTAGATAAAATATAGATTTTTTGGTGACGATTCCCTTGTTCACAAAATTGTACATGATATTAAATCTCATTTAACTAAAATCGATTTCTTGTTGAGAGGGAGAATCTTAGATGATTCAATGAGTCTGAAACCCTAACTTCATTAGCTAAAGCTGATTTGTGCTTGGGATAAGCACTTGTACCCTAGAAGGGTTTGTTGGGTTGATGCCTAAGTGGATTTAGGGATTGGAGTGGTGATTTCAGCTAAGATAGGTGATTGATTGACTTGATTTATTCACTCATTTGTTATGTGAGGTGTTCTTTAGGATTTGGAAAGATGAATACTCTTGGTCTTAGAGAGTGTAACATGTTATATGGTTCTTCCAAATTTACACCTTGGAAGTATAGATTGTAAACATTGATGGAGGAGGTTGAGCTTTGAGTGTTTGTTGAGAACAAGGTTATTGTTCCAACTAATATAGCTGGAATAGTTGATTATATGAAGAAAGAGGCTAGAGAAAAGAAAATTATTCTTGACATGGTGAAGGATTATTTGATTCCTCAAATTTCAAAGAAGAATACTACTAAGAAGATGTATGATGATTTGATAATGTTGTACCAGTGTGATTAGTTTTCATAAGACACACTTGAGAAATAAGCTCTTTATCACTAGCATGAGTGATACAGATTTTGTGGCTAGCTACTTGCAATGTCCCTAATCTGAACCCTTTGTAATTGTACATACGCATCGCTGAGCCGCTGGTACTAATTGTAAATGTAAATGTACATATAGGTGGGCGTGTCGTTAACACCAAGTTTTGGTTTTGTGCACACCTGAGTAGTGCACGAGGATTATTATCAAAGAAAGGGTGTGCACATTTCATAGAGATGCCTGCACCTGGGTAAGTGTGCATCAAACCAAGGTCTCTCTCTCTCTCTCTCTCTCTCTCTCTCTCTCTCTCTCTCTCTCTCTCTCTATATATATATATATATATATATATATGGATGGATATATATGTATTTGAGGCCAAAGAGCTTGTGTGGTTATGCAGCTGGTGAACCGGGACACAAGTAGGCCAGCGCACCTATCCTTGTAAAATGTAATCACAATCAAGTTATTAATAATATTACATCGATGCACGCAGACAAATAAGGAGAAAAGAGCTGGGGGGATAAATCCACCGAAAAGAAAAAGGGGGGGGGGACTTAGGTCCAAGGGAATATTTTATTAATATTTCCAAAAAGTGTAATGATGGATATTTATTTATCCTAAGTTCCCGAGGGATGGAAACGGGTCACCAAGTGGCTAAAGCTAGTTCTGAAGGTGACAAGTGTCCAGTTTAAGTCATGCAATATATATTGTTTGCCTTAGTGTATTTTAGGGGAGAGCTCATTCATTTTGGAATGCATTCGTTTCTCATGTGCATAAGGGTTCAGACCATCTGAGAAAGGACGACTATTACCTTATCTACAAAGAAGAGCTTGTAAGGGGTTTTTTGTATTGTAACTAGAGTTTTTTTGTCAAAGAGGTGGGTTGTCATGCCCGTGAGCATTCTCTGTAGGTGAGAGTTTTGTTGTTGAATATGTGGGTTGTCAGGCTCATGAGAATTCTCTCTAGGTGGGAGTTTTGTTGGGAATTGTTCCTTGGTGCATTGGGCATTAATTGCACAACTCTGAGACTTCTTGTCTGACCTATTGCTGGAACCCTAGAAGGGAAGTGGGGTAGACGAGGGATTGTTGAGTAGAGAAGGGACACACTTCCTTGGGTGGAACATGCATGTGAGGAATGAGAGATTGTAGACTAGTTGCAACATCGAGCACCTTGGAATAAACAATTATGTTGATTATCAGACCTTAGCATGGCATTAGGAACCATTTTTCCCTGGTAGAGTTAAGCCCCAACTCAGGGGTGACCTGTTGCTGAAAGTATATGAGTAGTAGAGTCTATGGATGGGAGGAACGTCTGAGTTCTTCGAACAGTTGGTGAATTTTCATAAAAGAAAAGTATCATTTATGTGATTGTCTGATTTACTCTGTGCTTAATTATCTGTGTTTAATATGGGTTTAATTCTTGTATGTTGTTGCATATAAGTAACTGATGTTATTCTATATAATGTTTCTTTCACATGTAAGTATGGTGTTGATATTCAATATTTCTACTAGTGCATGAGTATAACAATTGTTGTTGGGTTTTCCTATTAAGTTAACCTTATGATAATGATCATGAGTTTCCGAGGCGAGGTTAGAATGGATGTGCGCACAGAGAAATACTCGATGTGCATAGGAGGTAGGATTCGCTTGTGCACACAGGGAAGCAGTCCACGCGCCCAAGGAAAACATAATTGGCATGTGACACTAGAATGGTCGCATGCGCAGTAGAGATCACATGTTTAGAGTGGATTACACACACATTAATGTTGTGTGCTCAATATGTTTGTGAACGCAATTTTATTGTGTTACTTCCCTTGTTAAAAATTGTGTCAGAAGAGGAAAATTTGGGTGGCGCGACTCCGCTTGGAGTCGAGAGTATTACTTAAAGTATTTCTGTTCAGACTAACGTTATAGAGTAGAATTTGCGCACTAGATTATGGAGTAGCGTTGCTAAGTAGTAAGTTGGCTAACATTACAAAGATGGTATTAGAGTGTAGTACCCAACTATGAGGATGGGTACGTGACATTATGGTATCATAGTAGATTGGTAATGGGGATGTTACAAATTGGTATCATAGTTCCAGTTTCAACACTAGGCCTACATGGGTTGAGTTTCTATATAAGGAAAAATTCGGACTAGTAAGTAGCCGAATTTGGAATTACAACGCGACCATGGTGCACATAAATTAAGAATGAAAAACTTTGGATGCTAAATTTTTGACATTGCGGGGTGCAACACTGGAAATGCACAGAAAAAAATGCTGCAAGAGTGTGTGCACTAAATATTTGGGGCTACGCAGAGCAAAACTGGTGGTGCATGTGTAATACTGATACACAGTGTATATGTTAAATATTGACATCATGCATTGGTACGTGTTGAATATGAGTGCGCATATTGGATTTAGAAGAAAGTAAGGAATAGTAAAAGGGTATTTGTATGAATTCCAATTGACCATGATATACCATCCAAGACTCGAGATTGCACTAAGAAGCAGTCATTGGGAAATTTTGGACAAAGAAGTCCAATTATTCACCCAAGAAATCTGAAAAAAGGATTCTAGAAAACAATGCAGATTTTTCATGAAGTTGTTGCATGAATTCATTTAACAAATCTAATTGTCTGCACATTTTGCGGAATTAATAGCGATTAGATCAGGACATAATCAATGTAGAAATTCAAAGAATGGAAGATGTGCAAATAACTTATATCCATGATGATGAATTCATGGATTTGTAAGTCAGTTTGGGTGTTGATGGTACATAATCCAAGGAGGAGCACATAAACTTGGTAGAAACCATAAAGGGACTGCAAAAATATGTCCAAAGCTATAAATTTGATAATGAAAGGCTTATGAAAGCCAAGGAGCAACAAGATGACTTCAATATCAAGTTGATGCAAATATTGGACATAATATAAAATAAAATGAAGGAGTTCTTTGAACTCAAGCTTGGGAGTATGACAATAGATGTGTATGAAAGAAGATTCTTAGAGCTGCTGAAATATGTCGCATTCATCAAGGATGAGCAAGTTAAAATTCAGAGGTACCTGAGTGAGATTCCCTCATTTATCAGTGACAAGATACAATATGATGACCCCAAGACATTGGAGGAAACTATAAGGTGCGATAAATGTATTTATGATCAACAAAGGGGAAGACCGACTTTCCAAAAGGCTTGGGAAGACAAGATGAAAAACAAGGTGGAACATAGGAAGAAGGGGATTAATCCACCATTTTTCAAAAACACTGTGCAAGGATGACCAACTCTAAAGGATTCCAGAATGACGGAGACAGTGGGGCATGTTATCCCCATGTTGTGGGATAACTAAGGAGATTATGTCTCGAGGTCCTTAGGTTGCAGATATGAAGTGCCAAGAGACTACATGACTAGCAGTATCCATATGCACAGAGGGAGACCTTCTCACCACCACAAAGGTCATAGATTTTTAGATGGCATCCACCACACCAGATGGCTTCCGAGGGGCAATGGGCCTTGCTCCATGAGGTAAAAGTCAGATATTATGGTAAGTGTCATTTCAATATTTGAGGCATTTGAGTATGTTGTATATTAGACTTCTTTAGATTTCATGACATATGCTTGGACATTATGTCTTTTTCCCTGTTTCACCTTGGTGGTTTACATTGTGCCATAGTAAGTGGTATTTCTTGGGAATGGGTTTGCTACTAGGAACTCCCTTGAAGAGCCATCGTACCATTATTGACCATACTTACCACTTTTCATAACTTAAAGTCCTTGTTTCCTTATCTCTTGGGATTTTAGGGTGTATTGACCCAAGAAGGGGTTGTCCCTCATTCTATGGGAAGAAGGGGATGAAGGCCCAAAGGGATTGATGTTGGGTAAAATATAAAAGCCTATGTATAAACCTTCCAGATGCTTCACCCATGGATCACCCAAGAAAGCAATGAAACACTTATCTGTAAGAAAAGGGGGCCCCATAAGAGTAAAAGAATTCTTAGGGGGTTAGTTGGAGGATAAGAGGTCTCATCACGAGTCGGACTATCACGATCATGGATATCTAGCGGTATGACACTACCATCATCTAGCCATCAAGATACTATTGTGGCTCTCAATTGCACAGTTGAGAGAAAGGGGGTCTCATCACGAGACAACCTATTCATTTCTGCAAAAGTATTCATGAGTGAAATTTTCATTATATGGACACCATGCCAAGATAGTGGTCCTCAACTCATCCTTCAAGCATGAAAGAAACAAATAATGGAAAAATGATGGGCTTGGAAAAAAAATGCATTGCAAATGAAGGTGCTACACACCCTCTACAAAGGCACCCATGAATGAGACACTACAACCCCTTGTATGTCATGAACACCATGCCCATTGAGTCTTGATCCTTAACCACTTCATCCACTTTACATGGCTTAGAGATGGATCTCTTGGAAACACTCCTTGACCTAGGGCAGGATCTACCCGATAGGACACCTCGTCAACCCTCCCATATCTAAGCTTGGCAAGTCGCATAATGTCTTTGACCATTTAATTGTTTGACATAGTAATCTTTGATGCACATGCTTAGGTGGCTCATTTATTGACTTGATTTACTTATCATGATATTTTGACTTGATATCCTTGGAGGGTGTGCTTATTTGTCTTTGCATGACCTAGTTGGTGGATAGTTTTAGATGAACAAGCTTAGCTTGGGATTCCATGGGGCTCGAAGCCCACAGGTGGATGCCAAGGGCCCACATGTCAGATGAGAGAGACACACCTTCAGAGGCCTAGAAGACATTGTGGACGACATAACCTAGCCCTCACATGCCAAACATTTTTCCTAGAAGAGAAAAAGCATCACCTTTGGAGGCATGATGTCATCTAGGAGGGCTAGGGTTTGGTGGTGAGGTTATCATACATTGACACAAGGGCGTTTTGAGGAGAATGAGGCTTGATTGACATGTAGCTTTGGGAAGCCTAACTACACTCCTCCAACACCAATGACTTGATCCTAGTGTCAAAGTGTCCCCTCAAGGGGTGATGTCACCTTAAGTTAAGGTTTCTTTATGTGTAAAAGTAAATTTTAAGTGAATTGTTTAATATTATTTGTGTAAAGGGGAAATATTAGGGTTGTTGACCCGTAGTCTTGTGATTTACCCTAAAATTATGTGGACAAACTATTTTGGAGACATTTTGTATAAATAGAGATCATAAGATTTCATTTCATAACATATATCTCCCATTTGGAGAGGCCTTGGACTGGAATTTTCGCTATCTTTGGCTAGTTTCTCTCTTGTGTATGGTTATTTTCTTGGTTATTGGTTGGTGGAAGTGATGCACTATCCTTGGAAGGACATTCTTTTTCTATTGTGGACACAATTACCAACTTAATGAGAACTCTACAAAGTTCTCGTTTTTTGGGGGGTCAAGTTTTTTACCCCATTTTTAAAAATGGTGCTACCAATAGCATCCCCCCTCCATTTTTAGGTGGTTTTTTGATATTTTAAATTTTTTGATACATAATGTTTCCACTTTTTTAGATGCTTGTTTTTTCATCTATTTCCAATTTTTTATTTTTTATTTTTTTATCAACAATGTTTTTAGTTATTTTTCCACGCTTCTTTCAATCTTAAAATATTTTTTACCATTTACATTTTTGAAAATACGATTTTCTTTCTACTTAATTAATTTATGGTTCCATATTTTTTTAAATATAGTGGAAAATATCATTTTTAACATTTTTTTTACCTTTACTTTAATAGATAGAAAATCATTGTAGTTAAATAACACTATTTTTAAACATTCAACCAAAAAATATAATTGAATTTTTTTTTATAAATTAAAACTAAAAAAAACTAAGAAAAATAAAAGAATTGAAATTAAAAAAGAAAGAAAAAAATAAAAAATAAAAATTATGAAATTACCAAATCAAAAAAAATCTTAAAAAACTAAAGTGGAAAAAAAAAACAAAAAAATTAAAAATATATATAAACTAAACTTAAATGAGATTTTTTTTTTTTAAAGGGTAAAAAAAAATTATCATCCAAATACTTTAGAAAAGTTAACAAAACACAAAAACAAAATGTAAAAAAACAAAATAAAACACCAAAAATATGAAATACACACACACACACACACACACACACACACACAACATGGGGCGATGTCGAGCATCGTCCTCAACCCCTAGGACCTTGCTGTTGTTCGCGCAGGGGGCTGGGGCGATGCCCAACATCGCCCCCATAATAAGGTTATATATATATATATATATATATATATATATATATATATA
>ML788196.1:226517-293570 GCA_009831015.1 Picea engelmannii | reverse complement strand
TTTCCAAATTTGGGTTTTGAATATATATTTTAAATGTATTGTTTTCATGGCATTATGTATTATGTTGTGTTTGGAGTGATAAACTAAGATTTAAAAAGTAAGCATTTAAGGGTTGATTTGATGATTTTGTTTGCAACAACGATGATTTTGACTACCACTTAAAAAAAATGTCATTTTAATATCCCAGATTTAAAATGGGTGCTACCGGTAGGAGTGCTTTTCAATTTGATGGTTGATTTTGAGGTTTTGGTTTTAATGGTACCGACTTCTAAAAATACGATTTCAAAATATCTATAAAATTAAGGTTTTGAAAAGAAAAAGAAAAAAATCTGTAACATCATTTTTTTATTTAGGTGTTGATTTTAAGGTTTTTCTAAGCTACTGTATGAGTTTTGAAGGACATGATTGAAAAATGTTGTAATTTTGACCTCGTTTGAAAAGATAGTGCTACCGGTAGCACCACTTTTTGATTTGGGGGTTGATTTTCATGTTTTGCAAAAATATGGGCTTTTTGGGCTAGAGTTCTCATTTTGAAGTCACAGTTCTCATTAAGTTGGTAACATTGTTTATGATGGTTTGTCTTATCATTTTTCCTTGAATTGGTAAGGCTTTTTACATTGTATTATCATTTATGTTCAAGACAAAGTTATTTTGGGCATACACCCCCACCTTAGCCTCCATCATTTTATGCTTAATTTTTGTTGGTTTAATAAGGGTTTGCTAAGAGAAGTATAAGTACATACACCCTCTTAGCCTAAACCCTAGCTAGGGATACTTTCCTTGGGGAGCAAGAGGATTTACAACCCCAAGGAGGTATTACCTCTAGATCTTTCTTTCTTGAATCCATTAACCCAATCATTAAAGGCACTAGTCATCACTTGTTGCATTGGAGAAATAAATTGTTGCCTTGGTTAACGTGAAATTTCCTGATTTTGAAGTTGTTCCTAGTGGAATCAAATCTATTCTATGAATGTTTTCTTGAGCCACTAGGGTGTTTTATTTCTACAAGTATTTTTTGTTGTTTTTAAAAATTTAACCTACAACCATTAGGGCTGCAGAAAACCCTAACCAAACTCTTCAATAACTCCTAATTTAACCCTTGAAAATTGCCTAAAATACGCCCACATAATCTACTAAGTACAATGCATCTTTTGGAAAGTTTTGAGCAAGTTTTAGTGGTTACATATCTTTTTGTAATAATAAGTTTGTTATATCCATCAGGATGATAAATATCATTGCATTTATCTTTTTATGACAACCTTTCTTTTGTGCTAAAGTCTCGCTCTATCATTGTTGAGTTAAACTAGTTTTTACTAGATTGTCTCGTGCTTATTCAAATGGACTTTTATCACTTATTTTGCATCCCTTATTTTATTTATGCATTGATATATATAATTGATTATTGATGCAATTGGGGATAGAAATCTTAACTAGCTTGTCCACCTAACATTATTATATGCAAGTGTGGCTTTTCTTGTGTCTCGGGAAGGTACAAACACCCTTTGAAGGCATCCAAATATTTAGAAACTTTAGAACACCCAAAGACGAGTCATCAAAACCACTTTCCTCTTCCATCATTGAAATTTAGAGGGATACTCCTCTTTCTCCCCTTTCATCCATCTCAATCCCCCTAGGGTCACCGGAATTGCTTCCCTAGAGTGGCCTAGTCACCCTTGAAGTGTGGGACCTATATCGAGGTGACATTGGGTATAGTGTCCCTTAGTTGTCATCACTTGGTGGTTGGGTCGGTATTTTCCCAACCAACAACTTGTGCGATAACAAGGAAAAAACCAAGGAAACAACCTATTCAATGTTGGATTTGTGGCGAAGATCATATGCACAGAGATTGCCCTTAAAGAGGTGAAAAAACAAGGACTACACACTCTACAACAAAATGAGATAGTTGAATACATGGGAATAAATGTACCAAGGATTTACGTAGCACTGGATAACAAGCAAAGTTGAGTTTTAGTCGCACTTGATTGAAGTGGAAGGTAAGATTAATGACCAACTCATTGCAATTTTAATTGATTCAGGAGCTAGTCATATTTATCTAGATCCGAAGATGGTGGAAAGATTCCAATTGCCAATAAGAAATCTTGGAAAACCTTGGTTAGCGCAGTTAGCAACAAGAACAAAAAGGAAAATTAATGAGATGGTAAAGGCATGTCCAATGGAAATTAATGGACTATGCACAAAATATGATTTGAATATATACCTT
Source organism: Picea engelmannii (assembly GCA_009831015.1). Taxonomy (NCBI): domain Eukaryota; kingdom Viridiplantae; phylum Streptophyta; class Pinopsida; order Pinales; family Pinaceae; genus Picea; species Picea engelmannii. The sequence goes on along the minus strand of ML788196.1, from coordinate 291,349 downwards.
TGGGATCAAATGATTCCTCATTGGAATGGATTGGTTGGACCAACATCATGTCGTTCTAGACTGTTACAATAAGGCATTTACTTTCTTGGATGAGGAAGGAAACTTAAGAACAGTTCAAGGCATTCTAAGAGATGTAACTATTAGAGAAGTTCCAGTCTTGCAATTGAAAAAAATATACAGAAAAGGATGTCAAGTATTTGGAGCGCACATGGAGGAGGCCCCTAAGGATAAATTGTCAAATGTTAAAGACTACACAGTACTGAAATAATTTGAGGATTCTTTTAAAGAGATACATGGGTTGCCACCGAAAAGAGATATTGATTTCTCTATAAATATGATGCCTAGAGAAGAAACTATATCCAAGACTCCTTGTAGGATGAGTATGCCAGAGCTGGAGGAATTGCAGATGCAACTTGAATAGCTTCTGAAGAAGGGGTAGTGTGTCACCTTGGAGTGCCCCAGTATTGTTCATGAAGAAGAAGGATGGTACATTGAGTCTTTGTATCAACTTTAGGCAGTTGAACAAAGTAACAATAAAGAACAAGTATCCTTTATTTTCAAAGATTGATCTGAGATTTGGATATCACCAAGTGAGAATTAAAGAAGAAGACATCAATAAGTCTACCTTTAGAATGATGTACAGACATTACGAGTTCATAGTGGTGCCATTCAGGTTGTCAAATGTACCAACTGTCTTCATGTGTTTGATGAAAGGAGTTTTGAGAAATTATTTAGATAAGTTTTTCATTGTATTTATGGATGGCATACTTATTTACTCAAAGTCTGAAGAAGAGAACAAAAAACACTTGAGGATGGTGCTGCAAGTTTTGAGAGAACATCAACTGTATGCAAAGTTGATCAAGTGCTCATTCTACCAGCGACAAATTCATTATTTGGGTCATATCATTTCCAAAGAAGGAATAGTTGTGGATCCAGAAAAGATAAAATCCATTGAGGAATGGTCGAAACCAAGAAATGTTACAGAGGTGAGGTCCTTCATGGGACTTGCAGGTTATTACAAAAGGTTTATTGAAGGCTTCTCAAAGATTGCACATCCAATCACATTCTTGCAAAATAAAGGTGCGTGATTTGAATGGACTTCGGATTGTGTAAGGAGTTTTCAACACTTGAAGAGTTTGTTAACAAGTGCGCCAATTTTGAGAATTGTTAATTCAGATGCAGAGTTTGTTGTGTGCACATATGCATGTAGGGAATGGCTCGGTGGAGTATTTAGTCAGAATGGGTATGTGATATGATAAGAATTGATAAATTTAAAAGAGCATGAAAGGCTCCATGCTACTCATGACTTAGAATTTCCAGCCATAGTGCATGCCTTGAAGATGTGGCGACACTATCTCATGGGTAAAATATTTGAGATGAGAACAAACCATAGTGGTCTGAAGTATCCGTTTGGACAACCAAGTTTAAATGCTAGACAAAGAGGGTGGTTAGAATTCCTTAGTGAGTATGAATTTGACATAAATCATATTAGAGGAAAAGAGAACAAGGTGGTTGACAGACTCAGTAGTAAGGTGAAAAGAATGCATGCTACAACCATTAGCATGCACAAATCAAATTTTTGTGACAAAATTTCAGAGGTTTCCAAATCAGATTAGCGCTATGTGGACATAAAGGAGAATTTACAACAAGGTATGTCACAACATAAATTTGAAGGTTATGAGCTAAAAGAGGATGGAATCCTCATGTATAGGCGCAGATTCTATGTGCCAAATGTCCAGGAATTGAAAAATATGTTATTATCAGAGATGCATAAAGTTCCTTATGCAGGACATACAGGATACCAGAAGACAATAACAACAGTAAAAAAGCAATATTATTGGCCAAGAATGAAAAATGAGGTTGCTAATTTTATTGCTAGATGCCTTGAATGTCAAAAGGTCAAGGTCGAGCACAGACATCCAGTTGGTTTGCTACAACCTTTTCCATTTCCTATGTGGAAGTGGGAATTTGTGACCATGGATTTCATTACTAAGCTACCTAGGACTGGTAAGCAACATGATTATATTATGGTAGTGGTGGACAAGCTTACTAAAGCTGCCCATTTTATTCCAATGAAGTCAACGCACAAGGCAACCAACATTGCTGAAATATACATGTGAGAAATTACTAAGCTACATGTACCTAAGAAAGTTGTGTCTGACTAATATTCCAAGTTCATATCGAACTTTTGGAAAGGCCTATCCAAAGAATTTGGTACAAATCCGAACTTTAGCACAACATATCACCCTGAGACAAATGGAAAAACAGAGAGGGTAAATCGGGTGATTGCAGATATGCTTGGGATGTATGTGATGGACAAACCATCAAAATGGGAAGACTACCTTCACTTCACTACTACATATTGAAAAACTTTCGACGGCTACTTGCGACGAAAGTACCCTTTCATCGCAAAATTGAAGATAAAGAGTTGAATTTTTCTATTTTTTTTATAAATCCAGCCTGCGTTCATCTCTCTTGAGAGAAAATCAGTTGTATGTCTCAAGAGAGACGAATGTGAAGACAGTGGAATCCTGTCTCTCTTGCGACAAACTTTGGTTATAGTTGCAAGAGCGATGATACAATGATGATCATTACACTGTTCAAACATTCACCCAACTATTTGAAAAAGTCAACATTGACTTGGTCAATGTTCATCACAAGAGAGATGATCCAATGATGACCATTACACTGCTCAAATAGTCATCCAACTATTTGACAAAGCCAACATTGACTTGGTCAATGTTCGTCGCTCTTGCGACAATATATATATATATATATATATATATTGCAAATTAGAGATGTTGCGACAATCTTGCTATACCAACGATGGTTTAGAAAGGGTATTTTTGTGCGAAAGAATTCCACAAAATATTAGAGGTGGGAAATAAAGTAAAGAGGGTGAAAAGGGTGATGGTAGATGTTATTTCCCTTGCAAAAAATGTTGCACAACACGCCCCGTAATAATTTTAATAGCAATAGCTAAAAAACATTTTAGGAAATATGGGCACATTGATGGGGGATCGAATGGATATCATCCCATGGTAATTAGCTATATATTCATTATATGTTTTTATATTGTCGATTATATATATATATATATATATATATATATTGTTTGAATATTTGTTATACACACTAATTTTGCATGATTGTTTGTAATTATAAAGTTAGAGTTGCCCCTAATTTTCTACAGAATATTGCACCAAGTAGTAGTAAAAATGATGTTGTACAAGCTGAGGAACATGATCAAGCAAATGAGGATATCATGGAAGAATATGATGGGACAAATAAAGTTAATGATCCCATGGAAGAAGATCACGGGACAAATCAAATGATCCAAGGTTTGTTTGCTCAGCCGGATGAGGATGGGGACAATAATGGTATTTATGATGAACCTCTATTAGAAAAGGAAAATAAACGACTTTATGAAGGCTCAAGGGAAAATCTTCTCTCCACTACATTGTTTCTAGTGAAATTAAAGGTTATGAATGAATTTTCGAACACTTGTATGACAAAGATCCTAAGGTATGTAATATGTTTCATCTCATATACATAAATACTAAATTTTATATATATATTTTTAGTGTTAATTAATGTATAAAATAAGAATGCAATTTTTACGATTAATATTCTTTACATTAACTAGTTATTTGTTATGTTGTAGATTGTTAGGTGAATTTGAGTCACCATCGTCAAATATTTTACCTCGCACATATTAAGATTTGCATGCCATTATGAAAGACATTGGAATGGATTATCAAACTATAGATGCATGTCCTAATGATAATATTATATATTATGGACAACATTCTTCGAAAAAAAAATTCCCATAATGTCTTATAAGTAGATATCGAACCAATCAAGTAACAAAAAGGGTGCCTCGAAAGGTTCTTCATCATATTCCCATAATTCCATGTTTGCAGCGATTGTTCAGGTGTGAAAGCATAGCACAATTTATGGATTACCATGCACGTAACAAAAGTGGAGATGGTGTTCTTCGAATGCCTGTCGATGGTTATGCATTTAGGGAAATTAAGCAAAAATGGGCATATTTCAAGGATGAACCTCATAATGTTACAAGGATTTCATTGGCAACTGACGGTGTTAATCCATTTGGATATCTTAGGTCTATTTAATCAGTGTGGCCTATTTTTTTTATCAACAATAAAATTCCTTCTTGGATGTCAATAAAGAGGGAGCACATAATGTTGACAATGATTGTTCTAGATATTTGTTTACATTAATTTTTTGAATGTAACATTTTCATTTGTTTTGTTTTTTGCATAATATCTTTTGTTTATTTATTTACTTATATATACATATCATGGTAGTAATTATGTGTAATTTCAAATAATTAGGTAAGTACCAAGTTAAATATATGAATGTATATATCGAGCCTCTCATCAATGAGCTACTAAAGTTATGGGATGACATCACTATGTATGACATCTATAAACCAATTGGGGAGAAGAAATTTAAAATTTAAATTTCATAGAATACTTTTATGGACAATTCATGATGCCCCAAGACTAACACATTTTTGTGGTATGTAGCATTTTATTGATCTTTAGTACTATATAATTTTTTATAGATATCATGTATGTTTAGTTTTTAAATAATCTCATCATATAATTGACATTAATCCATGTGTTGCAGGTCTTCAAACAAAGGGTAAATTTGCATGTCCAGTTTGTGGTCCTAAGATGAAGTATTGTCATTCAAAAAGTTTCGGAAAGGTGGCGTTTGATGAGTATAGGCACCTCCTCCCTAATAACCATAGGTATCCTACTACTGGAAAACATATTTTCAATGGGAAAGAAGAGACTGGTTTAAAAACACGAAGAATGACACCTCACCTATGGAGGTTGGAATATAATAGAAATCGTCAAGGTACACAATTTATTTATGTATCATATATGTAATGTTTTGAATTTTTATTTTAATCATTGAATTTATTTTATCGTATTTGATCATTATTGTTGTGATTTATTTTATGCTTCATGAAGGCTTCCATCGTGAAGGTATTAATAATGGGATTCCATGAGGAATAAAATGTTATCTCACTCAATTCATGAGGTTTCCCCACTATGAGGAGCTAAAAATAGCTCATTTTTTTGATACAATGCATATTGGGAATATTGTGACAGAAACATTATAGCGAATCATAGATGGTAGGAGGGATAAAGAAAAAATTGTCAAAATTTGTACTGACATTCAGGAAGCCAATCATGAAATGTGAAGTGTGATCCGATCAAATAGAGATGGAGACTGAAATAACCTTCCATGGTTATTAACAAAGCAACAAAACAATGATGTAAAAGAGGTCATTCAAATAATTAAATTTCCCACAGGTTTTGCTTCAAACATAAATAATATCTTAATGAAGAAAGGTGAGTTTGGTGGGGTAAAAACACATGATTGGCATACCTTCATTAAGGTCATAATTTTGGTATACATATTTATATATTGGCCTTATACATCTTTTAAGTTTTTTTATTTATTTTTCTACTTTGGTCGAAAAAAATAACGATTCATTTTTTTTGTTACAGTATGTTCTATCGATATCTCTCCCAAACAACTTTGACAACAACGTCAAACAAGTTATATATGATCTTGGAAAATACATGTGGTAAGTAGTTGTGATTTATATGCAAAATTTTCTTTCAATTTTTTGTTGTACTTAATGACATGTGTTTTACTTGTAATGTAATATATATTATGTTATGTTGAAACATGTTATTTTCTTGTGTCATGATCTCATGTAGATGGTTTTCATTGAAAGAAATCCATGAAGATGATATAAAGTATTGGAAGAGAGAAATTCCTCGGCTAAGGTGTGCAGTGCAAAAGTATATACCTCCAACATTTTTCAAAGCATAAGAACACTACCTCATACACCAAGTTGAGGATATTGAAATGTGTGGACCTGTACACACAAGGTCAATGTGGATGGTGGAGATGCACTTGAAATCATTGAAGGCTTTGGTTAGACAAAGAGCATGTCCTGAGGGTTCTATGGTGGAGGGATATATGGTATATCAATCCATGGTGTATATTAGTCAGTATCTTCCTAAATTAGCAGAACCAACTATGCATGCAATGGATTGCATTTGAGATGTGAACTCCATCAAAAAAATTTAGGATCAGGAGCACCTGTTGGGTAAAGGTAGAATGAAAAAAATGAGAGGCAATATATTAATAATTGTGGAGATTTATATTAATACCAATAAATTTTCTCTTTTTGTGTATATGATCATACTCATTAATATATTAATATCTGTTATTTCATAAATTATTAATATTTACCATGGTTATAACTAATATTTAATATTGGTGAATTATGATTTTTTGATTCAGTTGTTCAAGATTGGGATGCACTACATTTATACATTGCAAACAATCTTGACTGGATGAATGTATGGATTGAAAGATGTAAACAACATCATGGCGGTAGGTTATCATGGAAAAAACTGTTTTAATTGGTTAGAGAAGCTCGTCGTAACATAGATGCCAATGTTATGAAAAGGGAAATTGATTTAGCACATGGTTTGAAAGATGGAAAGGCAAGCACATTCACCCATTTTATTCGGTTATTTTATATTATATTAATGTGACTACATGTGTACTGTCTTTTTCAGATACTTTCCAATTTATATAAATATGTTAATTTATTAATTGACAATACATCTTTTACATATCTGGCATATTGCAGTTGAAACACCACAAGGCTATGTGGTGAAATGGTCGTAAATTTCGCATCAAACAGTTGGATGAAACCAGGAAAACTTTTTATAGTGGGATAACTGCAGTATTCCAGGTCAATAATGTTTCCTCTGGGAGTGAAAAACATCCCCGAGAATATTAAAATAGATATTATGTGTATTTGAATGATATATTTGAATGTGACTTTAATTCCTTCAAATTATTTATGTTCGACGTCAAATGGTATAGGTTACGAATGAATGAACACAATGAGGAAAGAACTGTTATTCAACATTCCAACGTATTTCTGATGATTAAAACAATGGTGTTTGAAAGAGGACATGATCGCTATGTTTTTCCAAGCCAATGTGAACTTATCTTTTACTCAAATGTTCCAGGTGAGAGGGATTGGTAATTTTTTGTTAGATATGATCCAAGAGGAAGGCCAATTAAGTATACTCATGTACACGAAGAAGATGATATTGAAGAAGAAGATGATTCATCAGATCAGACAGAGTCAGAATATTGTGTAGGGTCGACAGACAAAGAATACAAAGATCATGATCCAGGCGTAGGAGACAATGCAGTTCTTGATGATGATGTCGATGAAAATATGCTCGAAAATGACATTGATGATGATATCGTCAATCCTTTCAACATCGTTTATGAACTGGATGATGATAAATATTCCGAGTTCAATGAAGAAGAAGATACAAAATAAATATGATACAGATATTGAGTTGGATCAGGTACATGACTATATATTTTAATTTGTATGAATTATTCTCTTAAGATAATTTACTTATGCCATGGGTTAATTACATGTTTTTAAGTTTTATGTGACACTTTTATATCCAATGTTACATTTTGTTTAATTATTATGTGAAACCTAAAAATAGTTTCCAATATACTGGAGTACGTGGCAAACTGAAAATATCATTTACAAACACATAATTTCATTTACCTTCATTAAATTTTGTTTTGGTAGTTTCTATGCATGAATCTTACTATGTTGCTTTCGATTATTTTCTATTTTATGGATTGGGTATTGGGGAATTGAGAGTGATGTGAGGGGGAGGAGAGGGGCCATATGAGCTTCCACCTTCATGTGGTTGGCCTTGTTCAGTAGAGGATAAATTATTCTTGAAACCAAGAGAATCTCATTCATTTTTATACCATCATGATCGTAGATTTCATCATTGTTGTCATAGTATTGCATCAACTAAGTTTTGATGAACGTGTTTGTCATTTCTATAGAATCTTCGTTGATTTTTTTTTAAAACATGGGACTTTGACCCATGAGTTATGTGGCAAGAAGAAGGTGTTAGATGATATTTCCTATTTAAATAATGATTACGTACTAAAATATATCTAAAATATTGTACCAAAAAAGCACTTAGATAAGAGCAAAAAACAAAGACAACAAATAATTGATGATCAAGCGCTTATGCAATTTATCAAGTTCATGTTTATCAACATTAATGCATTCCCTTGAAGTACTATAATATGTGGGAACGTGTGTTTCCAAACTCAAATATGACTTACATACCCACTCTATATATTTGATCCCGACCTTGTTTCGTTTGAACTTTCTCGGATTAATGTCATGCATGGAACTCCCAACAATATACCCATCGTCATGGTCGTGATCTTTATTTTCATCGCCTATGTTGTACAAAAGCAACATCATTCCAATTAGGCCCATGCGTTTAGTGGAAAGAAGAATGCGCTAAAGGGAATTTCATATTTAAATAATGATTTCATACTAATAATCTTTAATTTATGGAGCAAAGAAGTACTTAGATGAGAGAAAAAAACAAACACAAGAAATAACTGATGAAACTTGTGCAATTTATATCAACTAGTACTTTTTTATTGACGTTATTACATGTCCTTGTAGTACTAGATGGGGGTACATGTATCTCGAACGAATTTTAAAAGGAACAATGAAAAGACATTGTACTAGGACTATACATGGGAAACAATGACCTTTGAATGGGGCCAACATTGAAATTTTTTCAAACTATTTCTGTATGCACTGAAATTTGACATGGATAGACTATTTTCATGCCTTAACGATGTGGAAGGGTTTCTGGACTCAAATTTGACTCACACACCCACTTGTTTCTATAATCAATTCATCATGTAAACCATAAACCCTATTTTTATTTCAAAGTACACAAATTGGTTGACACAAGTTCTAAGTTTGCATCAACCTTTCTTCATTTTTCTTTCAGGTTCTACATTGTATATAGAATGTATGTGTGTCATATTTGTGATGAAAAATCCCTCTTTCCATTCATTATTTAATCAACACCATAAAAATATGCATGTTGATATGGTGTTGTATCAATGTCGCTAAGTATTGCATGCATCGATGGCATCATTATGGTGTCATGGTAGTGTCAAATTTAAATATCATTATGGTGCCATGGTAGTGTCATATTTAAATATGCATGAAATGATTATATGGGAGGGTTTTCAAACTCAAATATCACTCACAAACCCACTCTATATATCTGATCACGACCTTGTTTCGTTTGAACTTTCTCGTATTAATGTCGTGGTGCATGGAACTCCCAACAATATACTTGTCATCATGGTCGTGCTCTTTATTTTCATTTCCTATGTTGTATAAAACCAACATCATGCCAATTAGTCCCATGCATTTGGTGGCAAGAAGAAGGTGCTAGAGGGAATTTCATATTTAAATAATGATTTCGTACTAATAGTCTTTAATTTATGGAGAAAAGAAGTACTTAGATGAGAAGAAGAAACAAAGACAAGAAATAACTGATGAAGATTGTGCAATTTATATCGACTAGTACTTGTTTATCGAAATTATTACATGTCCTTGTAGTACTATATGCGAGAACATGTGCGTCGAACGAATTTTAAAAGGAACAATGAAAATACATTGTACTAGGACTATACATGGGCAACACTGACCTGCGAATGGGGCCAACGTTGAAATTTTTTTAAACTATTTCTGTATGCACTAAAATTTGACATGGATGGACTATTCTCACACCTTAACAATATGGGATGATTTCTGGACTCAAATTTTACTCATACACCCACTTGTTTCCATCATCAATTCATCATGTAAACCATAAACCCTATTTTTCTTTCAAAGTACACAAATTGGTTGACACAAGTTTTAAGTTTGCATCAACCTTTCTTCATTTTTCTTTCAGGTTCTACATTGTATATAGGATGTATGTGTGTCATAGTTGTGATGAAAAATCCCTCTTTTCTTTCATTGTTTAATCAAAACCATAAAAATATGCATGTCGAGATGGTGTTGTATCAATGTCGCTAAGTATTGCATGTGTCGATGGCATCATTATGGTGTCATGGTAGTGTCAAATTTAAATATCATTATGGTGTCAGATTTAAATATGCATGAATTGATTATATGAGAGGGTTTTCAAAATCAAATATGACTCACACACCCACTCTATATATTTGATCACGGCCTCGTTTCATTCAAACTTTCTCAGATTAATGTCGTGGTGCATGGAACTCCCAACAATATACCCATCATCATGGTTGTGCTATTTATTTTCATCGCCTATGTTGTATAAAATCAACATGATGCCAATTAGTCCCATGCATTTGGTGGCAAGAAGAAGGCACTAGAGGGAATTTCATATTTAAATAATGATTTCGTACTAATAGTCTTTAATTTATGGAGAAAATAAGTACTTAGATGAGAGTAAAAAACAAAGTCTAGAAATAACCGATGAAGCTTGTGCAATTTATATCAACTAGTACTTGTTTATCGACATTATTACATGTCCTTGCAGTACTAGATGTGAGAACGTGTGTGTCGAATGAATTTTAAAAGGAACAATGAAAAGACATTGTACTAGGACTAGACATGGGCAACATTGACTTGTGAATGGGGCCAAAGTTGATTTTTTTTCAAACTATTTTTGTATGCATTGAAATTTGATGTGGAAGACTATTTGCATGCCTTAACGATATGAGAGGGTTTCTGGACTCAAATTTGACTCACACACACACTTGTTTCCATCATCAATTCATCATGTAAACCATAAAACCTATTTTTCTTTCAAATTACACAAGTTTTAAGTTTGCATCAGCCTTTTTTCATTTTTCTTTCAGGTTCTACATTGTATAGACAATGTATGTGTGTCATAGTTGTGATGAAAAATCCCTATTTTTGTTCATTATTTAATCAACACCATAAAAATATGCATGTTGAGATGATGTTGTATCAACGTCACTAAGTATTGCATGAGGCATCCCTTCAAGAGGGGGTTATGGGTCTAGTAAATAAGGGCACACACCCTAAGAGGGTGACTAGGCCTACCTAGTCATATAAAAATTATAATAAAGAGGGTTCTTAGCTAGAAATGACCACATGTGAAGATTGTCGTGTTTCCAACACCCCCCCCAATGTTAGCATGGTGACATGAAGGTTGAGAAAGTACAAGGGTGGGCATACCCACCTCAATAGAGATACAACGATAGTGGAAAATACAAAGGAGAGTGGGTATGAGATGAACCAACTCAAATACAAACATGGATGGGTATATGAAGGCCCAACCATCATCATAGCATTGCTCAATCCTAGAGGAAATTACACCATTGAATTGCTTATCATCAGGAGACACGTGATACTAATATGACCATTTGATAAGGAAGTGTTAAACAGAGGTGTAGGTACACGAGAGAAGTGAATGGGCACCCCCAATTCAATGTAAATTTAGTGATAGTTGGAAGAAATCAGAGTGGATTTGTGATGATCCAAATCAATACAAAAGTGGACCTAACAACTTGAAAGAATGTTGCCACCAAACTACTCATCCACAAGAGAAAATTGTCGTTGACTTGCTCATCCAATGGAGGAGGGAAAGAAGACATATCCTTGTGATATTGTTAAGCCACTAGAAGAGTAGTACTATTAAATTTCTCATTTGGTGAATGAGTACTAGAAGAAAAAACTTGAATAGAAATGAAGAATATAGTCATTGATATGCTCAACTGTTGGAAAATACTGTCACTGACTTGTTCATCCAATGGAGGAGGCTGGGAAGACATATCGTTTCCATATACTGGGAAATTGGTACTATCGAATTGTACATTTGAATAAGTGACTAAAGAGACAACCTGTATAGGAATGATGGATGCAATGATTGATTGAATCATTGGCTAGAAACAACTGCCATTTACCTGTGCATCCAATGGAGGGTGGGAAGGTATATCTCTAGCATATTGTGCATTTACTGGGATAGTGGTATTGAACTATCCATCTGAAGAGGTGTTTGAGAAACATCCTATAATAGAGAGGAGATAGGAGTACTCGCCTTAAATAAGATCATTTGTAATTGAAGTGAGAGTAAGAATATCCGACTCCATATATCCAAAAGAGATTGAATACAACCAAGCATGCTAAAATAAAATAAGTGTGTGAGTTTATGGATACCCAACATAGGTACGCTTGAGAGATCGAAGCTTAGAAGGAATCTCAAATATAAGATAAAAGTGGGTTTATAAGTACCCAACTCATCATAAAGAGTGTTCATGCCCAAAATATAGAATATAGGTGATTGAAATACAAGTGAGAGTTGGTGTGTGGATAACCAACTCAAGAAAATGGCCCATTGTAATAAAAATAAAGAAGTGAGAAGGTTAATGAATACTCACCTCAACATAGGGTTGGACCTATGCACATCCTCTGTGAAGATGGACAGGGGGCTAGGAAGAGAAAGAATTAGATATGACTTTCCCCTTGTAATGTTAAATGCGGGCCATTTGAAAATAAAACCTCCCTAAAACACCATATTACCAAAACCAATATGGTTCCACAATGGGGCAAAGGGGTATTTGGTGGAGATTTCAAAGGAGGCATTGAATTGTGTTGTATATAAGATGTCCTATAAGGACAAATATCACCACACAATAAAACTAATCCACTAAAATAAGTTGAGAAAGATGGAGTCAATAATAAGAGTATGATCCAAATAAGGTTGAGTCAATACCAAGAGTATCATCCTCTGAATTTGGTGCAACCTGATTTGCAAAATCTCTGTGAGGAGCTCAAGAGAACTAGCTAAGCACAAGGAGAAAAACACCAAGAATATAAAGGGTTGAATAAATAAAGGAAGTTCATACCCACTTTGGTACCATGTTGAGGTAATAAGATATTGTGAAGGATCAAATGGAGCCACCAACAAAACCTAAATTGATATTAACCATAAGAGAAGATAAGATGAACCAAAAACAAGAGAAACACAAGATATGGTGCTTGTGGGCTAAGTAATCAATCACTATGATAAATATGATAAGAAGATACAAATGACATCTTGGGAGGTGTATTTATACACAACTAAAGTGAAGTGTCCCTTCAAGAGGGGGTTATGGGCCCCCAGAACAAGGGCACGCATCTAAAGAGAGTGACTAGGCCGATCTAGTGTAATATATAAAAAAATATGCTTAGCAATAAATGACTACATGTGAATATTACCATCACTCCAACAAATTTAACCTCCTCATTTACAGAAAGAAATTGTTGCATTGTTGCACTTGTAGTTAATTTTTTGCACCCTTGCGATATCTACACCTAGTTTCACTCGAGAAACACTAATATTATTCAAGGATATCAGTTGGACAATGTATTGAACCAAGCTAGTTATTGTATTAAGTCATAATTACTAAAAAATCAAAAATTCACAAGGACTACCATATATTCATTTTTCATGGATATTTAAATATTTACACACCTGTTGGTTGTGGAGCCTGATTATCTTCTTGATTTAGAGGTATTTGTTTTCAACTGTGTTTATACCCCATGAAGACTTTACACCCTGGAAGAATGTACACTCCTCCACGCGGGGGAGTGCAGAGGGGGGTTACCCCCTTTGCAGGGTCCGGGGACAAGCGGGCCCCCGACGGGGGTTTAGGGGAGAAACCCTTGAAGGAAAACTTTCCTTGTAAATGTATATTGTAATTTCATATTAAATCTGGACCGTTCATTATAAGGTGGTAGATCTGATGGTAGAAGTTATGTTAGGGTTTTTTTCCCTAGGAGGAAACCCTCTTTTATGAGGGAAATGTATTGCAGTTGTGTATCATTGCGGATATTGTATTCTAGGAGAGGATATTGTGAGAGAATGAAGAGGAAGTTACAACGGGTGTGATGTAGGTTGTATCCCTTTATTTGTTGGATAGTAATAAAGGAAGGACCTAACAATTTCTCTGGTGGACGTAGCCCACATTGGGTTAAGCATGTATATCTGTGTCCCTATTGTATTGTGTATCTTATGTGTTTTATTTCCACATTTGTTTTATTTTATTTCTCCACGATCCTGTTTTTCTAACAACTGGTATCAGAGTGAAAGGTAACTCGCCAGAAAAGAGGGTTCCTGGTTCGAGTGGGAGCAATGACGGATAATGGAAAGTTTAGGGTCGATAAATTTAACAGAAAAAACTACCAGTTATGGAAGATGCAAATGGAAGATTATTTATATCAGAAGGATCTATTCCTACCATTGGGTGGAATAGAAAATAAGTCGATGGCCATGAAGGATGAAGAATGGGTGGTTCTTGACAAAAAGGCACTAGGAATGATACGACTGATCCTGGCAGCGTCGATGGCTTTCAATATTTCGAAAGAAAATACAACGAAGGAGTTGATGGAAGCATTGGATAAACTATATGAAAAACCCTCAGTTTCCAATAAGGTATTTCTAATGAAGAGATTATTTAATATGAAGATGTCAAAAGGTGGGCCTGTTGCAAATCATTTAAATGAATTTAATACGTTTACTAATAAACTAAGTTATGTAAAAGTGGACTTTGATGATGAGGTCGGGGCTCTTCTAATCTTGTGCTCATTGCCAGAAAGATGGAGCAACTTGGTAATGGTTGTAAGTAACTATGTCTATGGTTGAAACACTTTAAAATTTGATGATGTTGTTGGTGTTATCCTTAGTGAGAAAATGTGACAAAAAAACACAAGTGAGACATCAAGTAATGCGTTAAACATGTATAACAAGGGAAGGCAAAAGGATAGAGGAAAGGGCTCAAGGAACCGCGAGAATTCTAGGAAGGGCGTATCCAAATCCATATTTGGAAAGATAGAGTGTTGGAATTGTGGGAAGAAAGGACATTTGAAGAAAGACTATAGAGATACAAAGAAACAAAGAGATGGACAACAAGAGAAAAATCAGGAAGCAAATGTAACAGGTGATGTGTTACAAGATGCTTTGAGTCTTTCTGTAGATACTATTTCTGAGTCTTGGGTAGTAGATTCAGGGGCTTCATTTCATGCCACACCCTATAGGAAACATTTTCTATATTATGTTCAAGTTGATTTTGGATAGGGTCATTTGGGTGATGATGCACCATGAAAAATTGTTGGAATGAGAAAGGTAAAAATAAAACAAAGTAATGGAAACCAATGGTTGTTGAAAGAGGTAACACATGTTCCAGATATAAGGAAAAATCTAATTTCAACATGGAAGATGGAAATTGAAGGTTGTATATTCATATTTATAGATAAGGTGTGGAAGGTCACCAAAGGATCATTGGTGATAGAAAAATAAGAGAAGGTAGGTACATTGTATTTATGTACTGGTAATACTGACTCTTCTATCTCTTTAGCTTCTACAGGAGTGGATACAACATTGTGGAATCATAGGCCTGGACACATGAATGAGAAGGGGACGTAGATACTTCACAAAATAAATTTGTTGCCAGATCTTAAACAAATTGATTTGGATTTCTCTGGGCATTGTGTTTATGGAAAACATAAGAGAGTCAGATTTCTCAGAGTCGGAAAAGAAAAGAAGAGTGAAAGGTTATATCTTGTGCATAAAGATGTATGGGGACCAACTCAGTGATCATCTCTTGGTGGCTCTCGTTATTATGTTACTTTTATTGATGATGCAACTAGAAAAACTTGGGTTTATTGCATTCGAAAAAAATATGATGTTTTTGATACTTTTAAGAAATGGAAAGCTTTGGTTGAGAATGAGACATGAAAAAGGTTGAAGTGTCTCAGATCAGACAATGGAGGTGAATATTTCAGCAAGGAGTTTGATGATTACTATTCATACCATGGGATTCATAGAGAGAAGACAGTTCCAGGAACACCACAAGAAAATGGTGTGTCAGAAAGGATGAACAGGACAATCATGGAGTGTGCAAGGAGTATGAGATTGCATGTTGGTTTTCCCTTACAGTTATGGGAAGATGTTGTAGATATTGGTGTTTACTTAATAAACATAGGACCTTCAAGCTCTTTGGATGGTATAATTCCATGGGAGGCATAGACAAGTAAAAAGGTAAACTATTCATTTTTGAATACTTTCGGTTGTGAATCATTTTTCCATATTGATAAAGAAAACATAACAAAGCTTGAGGCAAAATCCAAGAAGTGTACCTTTATTGGATACGGTGTTAATGATTTTGGTTATTGCTTATAGGATTATGAAAATAATATAATCATTAGGAGTAGAGATGTCATATTCAATGAGAAGGTCATGTACAAAGATCAGTTGCAGGGAAAGAAATAGGAAAAATAAAAACCATAATACACAGTGCTTGATGAGATCATTGAAAAAGAAATTCCAAAGAAACCAGAAAATCAAAATGTATAAAAACAAGAGCAACATGTACCTCAAACTCCTGCAATTGTTGTTATAAGATATACCAGGCTAAGTAGACCCCCTGAATGATACACTCCTTCATTGTACTATTTATTGTTGAATGATTCTGGTGAACCAGAATGTTATGAAGAGGTAATGCAGGTAGACACCAAAAAGAAGTGGGAGCAAGGAATGAAAGAGCAAATGGATTCCTTGGTAAATAACCAGACTTGGGATTTGGTTCAGTTTCCTGCAGGAAAAAGATCATTGAAGAATAAATGGGTTTACAAGTTGAAGGAAGATGATGGAGAAAAAAAGCGGTACAATGCTATACTTGTTGTAAAGGGGTTCGCACAAAAGAAAGGTATATATTTTGATGAAATATTTTCTCCTATTGTTAAAATGAATTAAATTAAGACTATTTTAAGTCTTGTGGCAGTAGAATATTTGCATCTTGAACAATTATATGTAAAAACAACTTCTCTCCATGGGGATTTGGAGGAAGAGATTTATATGCAACAACCACAGGGGTATGAGGTCAAAGGGAAGGAGAATTTGGTATGCAGGTTGAAGAAGAGTTTGTATGGCCTAAAGAAAGCTCCAAGGTAGTCGTATTTGAAGTTTGACAGGTTTATGACAGAACAAGGTTATAGTAGATGCCATTATGATCTTTGTGTTTATTTTAAAAGGATAGAAAATGGAAGCTATATTATCTTGCTATTGTATGTAGATGACATGTTTGTTGCAGTGTATAATATGCAGGATATAAATGTGCTCAAGAATAAATTAGCTAATTCATTTGCAATGAAGGATTTGGGTGCTGCAAAGAAAATCCTTGGTATGAGAATAACAAGACACAGGAAAAATCACAAATTGACATTGTCTCAGGGTGAGTACATAGAGAAGGTGTTGGATAGGTTTAGAATGCATAATGCAAAACCAGTTAGTACACCTTTGGCCATCCATTTCAAATTAACTAAGGAAATGTGTCCCAAGACATAGGAGGAGATAGAATACATGTCCAGGGTCCCTTATTCATCAACAATTGGCAGCTTGATGTATGCGATGCTTTGCAAAAGACCAGATATTGCACATGCAGTGGGAGTTGTGAGAAGGTATATGAATAATCCAGGTAAAGAACATTGGGATGAAGTAAAGTGGATTCTCAGGTATTTGAGAGGTACTGCTACTCATGCATTATGTTTTGAAGGTTCAAACATTGTTCTACAGGGATATGTTTATTCATATATGGCACGTGATAAAGATAGCAGGAGGAGCACCATAGGGTATGTTTTTACTGTAGGTGGAGAAATAGTAAGTTGGATTTCGAAAATGAAAAATGTTGTTGCACTTTCAACAATAGAGGCAGAGTATGTTGCTGCTACACAGGCCAATAAATAAATGATTTGGTTACATATGTTTATGGAGGATTTGGGAAAGAAGCAAGAGAATAACAGGTTGTATTGTGACAATGAGAGTGACATTCATCTTGCAAATAACTTAGTCTTCCACTCGAAGAATATGCATATACATCTCAGGTACCATTTCATACGACCTGTCTTGAAATATGGACATTTGAAGTTGGAAAAGATACACACTAGCCAGAATCATGCAAACATGTTAACTAAGGGAGTAACTAGGGAGAAATTGAGTTCCTGCTTAGTTTCAGTTGGTCTTCAAGCATGAATATGAAGATGAAAAATTTTCCAGGTCCACAAAGGATCATAATCCAAAAGATACAACAACGGTGGACTTATTGAGATCAGTCTCCAAGTGGGAGATTGTTGGTTGTGGAGCTTGATTATCTTCCTGATTCAGAGGTCTTTGTTTTCAGCCATGTTTATACCCCATGAAGACTTTACACCATGGAATAATGTACACTCCTCCACACGGGGGAGTGCAGAGGGGGGTTACCCCCTCTGCAGGGTGAGTCATCGGGGTCCGAGGGCAAGTGGGCCCCTGGCGGGGATTCGGGGGCGAAGCCTTGGAAGAAAAAATTGCCTTATAAATGTATATTGTAATTTCATAGTAAATATGGATCGTTCATTATAAGGTCACATATCTGACGGTAGAAGCTATGTTAGGGTTTTTTTCCCTAGAAGGAAACCCTCTTTTATGAGGGAAATGTATTGCGGCTATGTATCATTGCAAATATTGTATTCTGAGAGAGGAGTCTGTGAGAGAAAGAAGAGGAAGTTACAACAGGTGTGTTGTAGGTTGTATCCCTTCATTTGTTGGATAATAATAAAGGAAGGACCTAGAAATTTCTCTAGTGGATGTAGCCCACACTGGGTGAACCACGTATATCTGTGTCCCTATTGTATTGTGTATCTTATGTATTTTATTTCCGTATTTGTTTTATTTTATTTCTCCACGATCCCGTTTTTCTAACAACACCAAGTGTTTGACTAATATACCTAAAAAGAGACCACCAACATTGTTATTAAATGGTCAAGAGACAAAGAAGACTTTCATTAAATGATTAAGAGACCATGAAGACTATTTCATTAAATGATCAAGAATCTATTTTTTCTTCGTTTCTTAGGGCTACTATTTCCTACACCATTCAATTATTTTGCAAACATCCCTTTGGTTAATGACATGACACAAGGGAGGGTTGGGCCTCATTATAAGGTCGGTGGTTGTGAAATTGAAATTATCAAATAAATTAATTATAAAAAAGGGTTCAATGTCTAGTTTGGAAACCCTAATTCTAAAACACAAGATTGATGGCCCAACATAGTTTACCTGTTTGCTTCTAAGATAATTTTCCAAAAGGGATCAATGGTCCACCATTTTTTTCCTATTTTCCTTTCATAGCATTTCCTATTGTTTTCTTATTTTCCTCACTTCATCATAATTTAATTTAGATGTTCCATTTCTTGTTGAAGCTACTCAATTTAGTTTGTAGGAAACTTGATCAATTGTAAGTGAGTCAATTGGTTTGACCAACTTGCATTGAAAGTTTAGGAAAGTAACATTTTGAAGCCTCTATAGATATGAGTTACCCTTCTAGGGTCTACTTTAAATTATACACAATTGAGAGTTACATCCCTCCTTAATGCTAGTTTGTTGTCCATCTTGATAGTGAATAATTAGTGCTTGTGAAGCACGACCTCTTATGCAAATATAACAGAATTAATGTTCTTTATGATCTTATTTTGTTTAGATAAGACACATGATAGTTAATGTTCTTTGTGATATTATGTCCTTTGCACTAAAACTTTTCACAATATAAGAGGTTTTTTTCCTGAGGGAATATGTTTCATAGAAAGGGAATTCCTTTTTTGGTGTTGTGAAGGATGGGAGGGAAGATTTCGTGTTGGTGAAAGGTTCATTGTGAACCCTGGAGGAGATTCCATTGTGAGAAATTGAGGTAGATATCTAGTCTAGTTATTTTATAATCATTGTGGGATGGGATATGTGTGTGAACTATAAAAAATAGATAGATATTTTCCCTTGTGGTCTCACAACCTTGGCTTGGTGGTGGAATCTACAATAAATGCCTATGGCTAGGTAGAAAATCGCTTGTTTATAGCCAATTAGGGGTTAAATTTCCAAAAAATATTATTTAATCTTAATACATGTTGCTTTTTATGTTATGTAATCCACTGGAGGTAAAATGAATGCAATTGGAATTTAGATGCATGTGAAATTTTTGCATGTGACATGGGTTGGGCCAAAAAATAGTGTTTTTTCTTACTATCATTGTTTTTTGGGCTAAGAAGCCATATACAAGGCCTAAACTATAAGACATGCATTGTAGAAAGGAAGTTTTTTTCCCGAGGGTGGAATACAATCCAAATTTGAAGGAGTAGGTGTAAAAATGGTTTCCCTTATGTCCCAAGCCCTAGTTTAAGGCTATAAATGATGGAGTGTTCCTTTAATCCATATATTTAGGGCCTAATTGTGGATCTACATGGCCTATTTTTGGAGTTACAAGGATTGATTGTATCTTTAGGGCCTAAAGGTTATCCATATGTCCTAATTAAGGATATTTGTGGCCTAATTATGGATCAGCTACAACACATGATTAGGTATATATAGAGCATAATTAGGGATTAAAGGGCCTTGTTTGTTTTCCTCCTAGTTTTCTTTGGGATTCTTTCTTATTCTACTTCATCCTCCTCTTATTGTTGGTGTGCCTTGTGAGGGTCATTTTATTCCTTGTAGGATTGATCTCCAACTCTCTTGATAACTTAATAAATATCCCTTGTGGTTGGCCATAATAAAATGTAAATATGGTGAGAAAATAGTGAGGAATGTATGAGTGGAAGAAAGGTTTCCTGAACTATCTAATGGAATTCTAGAAGCTTAAGTTTACTATTTTTTGTGATTTTTTTAAATGCATTCCCATGGCCTATTTTTACAGAAGAAGAATAGAATCTCAACCTTGAAGTAGTTTCCATGTGAACTCCCTTCATGTATTAATGAGATTTCATAAACTTAGTGTGCATTATGGAAGACTAAGTCATTGGAATTTATGAATACCGAGGTCTAAACAAGTCCACACATACCCACTACATTTCCTAAATAAGAATGCAAACATTTATGAGTTTTGAGCTAACCAACTTTTGAATTAAAGAGGGCCATGCAATTTTCGAGGATTTTACCATGCAACACACATAGAAAATATAAGATAAATTCCATCATCCATAAAATGGTCAACTAATTTATATAAGTTCTTAGGTCTTGTGGGCTAAGCACTTATGATATAGGTAAGTAATATGTTTGAGTACTCATCGTTTTATTCTACACCCTCATTGAGCTTAAGCCCCTACTCAGGGGGTAGCACCTAATTTACGGGGTTGCATTGGTTGGGTGGAAAAATGACCTTTCTATATGATTCCCTCCTTGTTGACGTCCTACTTGTCAAGTATTGGTTTGTACTAGAAGATAGTCATTGACAAGGTGAAGGACATAGTTGATCTACTATTACTTAGACATGGTTGATTTACTTAATTTCTTAGCCATGATTAAGTTATTTGATTGATTTAAAATGTTCGATATATAAGAAATAACCCCTTGACCTTGAGCTAGTTACACTAATTTCTTTTCTTTCTATTTTACTTTGATTTATTGATTTTTTTTCTTATTTATTATGTGTTCATTTTCCTTTGAGTTTAGTTAGCTCTATTGACTAACAAAAATTTGCCACTCTGCTTTTAGAAAATTCCAAGCCAAATTTATTTTAGGTCACCATGTCAACTACTTTGACATTGGATAATTACGGGGGGGTAGGTTTTGGGTCTACACAATATCAACATAATTCCAAGCATGACCCTTTCAAAGGGCCTCACCTTCCTTGGTGTTGGCATAACTCCCCTACCCAATATCTTGTGATTTTAGATAACATTCATCAAACCCAAACATCAATTTTCATCCCAACCCATACTTCAATTAAGCATAACATGTCCATTTATTTATCTCACCAAGTGAGATATTCATGCAATGTTCAACTTGGTGATAGAGGGTGACAAATTGGGATTTTAGGCCATGCAGTGAACTCTAGTTAGGTGAGGTCACATGGACATGCTAGGAATTTTAATCGTAGTTCATGTGATATTCATCAATGCTCGAGTTGCAAGAATACTTATTGTGGGCCATTGGAGGCTCATGCACATGATGCATGCATCATGGATGATGTTAGTATGAAATCATATCTATAGATTTAATTGATGGTGTACATATAATTACAAATTACAAGTTTCTAGATAGTTGATTGTGCTATTTTGGTAAAATCTAATTATTTCCCATGTGTAGTTGTTATGATTTGATAGTGTTCTTGCATTATTGTGTGATGCATCCATCATGGTTTCCATCAATGAAGCACTAGTTACAATGTATTTATTTATTGGAATATCTCACATATAGACATTGTGGCACTATAATTTGTTTATGTATGATATTTAGTGTTTTTATGTTTCTTGTTGTTGTTTTAATAATATTAACTTTGGTAACTATATTGACTTTTTCAATGAGTACATATGGGTTTTTTTTTATGCTCAACCTACATCGATTCCATCTAATGTCAATGATGCCCAATGTTACAAAGTAATAAATATTTCTTAGTTAAAATTAATTTCAATGAGTAGAAACATTCTTAATGTAATTAAGATAAAATGTATTTAAGTTTTTCTATATTTTTCAAAAATTACACCTAAAATCAACAAAATAGATTAACCAAGTCCCATGCAATGTCATGATTATATATAATTCATATAATATAATTTATATATAGATTATATATCATTTTTATAATATAATAAAAAAATTAAAACACATGTCTCGCACAATGTCATGACCTCTCCAAACCAAAACGTGGGACTACACACACTAAACCCATGATTTTTCATGTCGACCCATGCCTGCACCCTCACCGCATTCAAGCTTTCGATCGACATAGGGCGATAGAGGATGCCCAACTAGGATAGAGAGAGATATAGGCGATAGAGCTCTGGCCGAAATAGAGAAATAGATGGGGCGACAAAGGAGACCCCAGTGGGACAAAAGAGCGTCGATAGAGGAGGCCATCCAACCCTAGCTTGAGTGACAGAGGAGGCCAACAATAGAGAAGCATCGATAGAGGAGACCATCCAGCCCTAGCGTCGATAGAGGAGGCCATCCAGAGTGACAGAGGAGCATCGATAGAGGAGGACAACCAACCCTAGCATCGATAGAGGATGCCAACAATGTCATCAAATTGGGTAATTTTCCAAGTGTTCATTTGCAATGACATCCATTAGTTACATCGGTTTTTAAATTGACCGATAAGGAATCCGATTTGATCATGATAAAGTGGCAGTGATCCAGAACTATTCTATGCTAAATAATATCACAAAACTTCATTCTTTTTGGGATTGGTTAATTTTTATAGATTCTTTATTCCAAGATTCTCACACCTGACTAGGAAACTTAACCAAATCTTAAGAGGGAATTTGAGGAAACAAGGCTTCACCATCTAGACCAAGGTGAAACAACAAGTTTTTGAAGAAGTGAATATGTTGAAGCTATGCACTACACCTATGATTACACTATTATATGTTGCTCATCCATTTGATATAGAATATGATGCATATGACTATGGGATAGGTATTTTTCCGACACAGCAATGTCATTCCATTGAGTTTTACTTAGAGACATTCAATGACGCAATCCACAACTTTTGAAGTTATGATAGAGAGATGTGCTCCATTACTTAAGTAGTTCACTAGTGGAGACACTATGTATAGGGAAAATAATTTGTTATTCAATCTAACCATAATCCACTGCAAACCTAGAGAAAACTTGAGAACACACCACATATGAAATGGAATTTCTTATAGAAATTTAAATTGGTTATCAAACATTTACATTGAAGAGATAAAAATGTAGACTACTATTCGAGTCGACTACCAATAGCATTCACAGTGGTTCTTAACACAAAAAGGTGTGATATAGAACTCTAGCAGGAGTTCTATAATACACACATAAATTCTGTGAAAGTTTATGCAACCATTCAACAAGGATGACACACTACCTACACAAGACTTATTATTAATTTGGTTGATTTTCATATGCATAAAGATATTTTGTATTGACTTGATAAAATTTGCTCACTTGCAAGTAAACCTAGGGATTTGTTTATTTGGTAATCTCATTTCTTGAAGTTGGTTGGACATTTATTCACATCAAATATAGTTGCAACTTTACAACAACATTTTTATTCGCCATGTATGAGGCATGATGTTGAGCACCACCTCAATTTTTTTGTTGCATGTTCGATTCCTAAATTGAGAAATCGCCATTTAGGTATGTATACTCTTTTGATTATGTCCTCCAGATATTATGGATATGTCAGTGTAGGTTTACGGTTCACCAATGGATAAATGCTAACATGAATGTATGGTTCACCATATCCATAAGAAAATGATGGGATAGTTCCATCATTCTTTGAAATCGATGACATAGCCAAGGATTTTGAGGAGTAGTATGTTGTACAAGGAACCTTACAATGATTCAAGAGTCATCGACTATAGTTTCAATATTTACACCTTCCTCCTTAAATAAATGTAGACCTTGAAAAGATGGCATTACTTCCATCTAATTATTAAACTCAATGCCTAGACCCCCCCAAAACTCTATTTCCTTATTTCCTCTTTATTTTCCTTAAGTAAAAATATAATCTCTTATACCTACCACCCCCTAACTTTTTTTTTTATACCTACCACATCACCTTTGCTTTTCCAACTTCTAGGATTAGGGTTTTGTCTTTTAGGTTTTCTATTGCTCAAATTGGGGAAGGTAACCTCCATGTATTTTGTTGGTGCAAAAAATAGAACTGATACAAGGATATTTACAGGATAAATGATCAGATCAAAGCTCCCAAAATTTCAAATGCTATCATGAAATGCTGAATATGGATAGTAAGAGGTAGCTATAAGCTAGGAACAGATCCCTAAAGGAAGAGCTAGCCAAAAATAAGAAATAATTGTCCAACCATAGTGAAAATGTTGAATTCGGGGAGGCCTCTATAACCAATCTGGAAAAATTGGCATAGGACATGTGCAACTACAACCATCCATCAAGGGTTTATATCATTTTTTTTTATGTGCCATTTCCTGCAAGTATTATTAGTTTCATGTAGTAGTTTTCCAACATGTCATTTCAAGTAGGGTTAGATGTTTTATGTCATTCATTAGAAGATTTTTTATGTCATTCAAGTAGGGTTAGATGTGCCCTTAACTTGGGGTAGATAGAGTGTAGAGACATCAACAATGGAGAGTAAGGAAACATAAGTAAAGAGGTTGATATTAGGAATCCCTTCTTGTTGTTAGAGTAGTTCCAACATTCCTAGAATTATCATGTTTTGTTTTTAGTAGATATTTGTCCCGGTGTAGTTTGGAAATATGTGCATAGTACCCCATCAAAGTATTGTGTTATTGGGTTGAAAATTTAAATTTAAGCTAAGGAGTTCAACATTCTTATTTAAATTATTTGGCCCACCACGCTCCCTATTTAGAACAATGTCATTTCCAATCTAACATTGTCATTTGACCTAGGGTTACAAATTTATATTTCATTGATAGACACAAGCAAACCACTAGGAAATTACCTTCTCAGTGGAGAAGCACATCTCTTCCAACTTGTTTCCTCCCCTTTGACACTTTCATAAACCATAAGTCATGGGATATTACACTTAAACTATCTGACTTAGCCTTGTAGTATATGCTATCACCAGTTTGATGTCTATGATATCCTCTTTCACATTGGGTCACCAAGGCCCCATAATGAGTTATAGTCCTCCTTGCACTACACCAATGATCCGTCATTACAGTGCCCTCATTTGCATACTCATGGGATGATCTCTAAAGTGATTCTCTATGCAACTCTCATATGCCTATCTCTCATTCAACATTTTTCAAATCCTTATTATTTGTATATGTACAAACTACTAGTTTCACCATTGATATTAATTGATGGTCTGCATAGCCTACAACTCTATTTTAATATTCTTCTCTATGATATGGCTGGATTTGAATTGGGTTTTTGTATATAAATTTAATTGTATGTAATGTTAACCTAAATAACTGTGTCTCAATTTGTTATCGAACCTATAAGGCCACTAATGATAGAACTAAACTGATATCACTTAACCATATTATCTCATTTGAACCACCAACGTAGTATATATATAGTAAGAGCCTGTCGTACACACTATACACAGAAGTCCCATAGCATATATCTAGTTTCTTGTTCAAATGAAAAACTTTGTGTTTTGTAAAATAAAAAGGAAGAAAGAATCCTTTACTTGATTGTTGAATATTCTTGAATATCAGCCTTGCCACAAACAGGTAAAAGATGTACCAACGATTTCCCATATGTTAACGGAAGTGAATAGTTGATTGTTTTTGTTGGATTTTGGATGAAGCTTCCCATATGCTTCTACACCTTTCCTAGTAATGAGTTGATTTTTTTGTTGGATTTTGGATGAAGCTCTAACTAGACAACAATAATGTCAATGACCACCTTTGATTTTCCACCTTATGTTACACTTTATAAATTTTAAGTTCTTGTGAATTATTTTCAGTGACATCTCACAGTATTTTCAATTGATCCACATAGTAATCAATCAAGAACGTATTTCTTTGCTTGAAACTTCTTGTTCCTTCCCATAGCTAGTTTTCATCGAAGTTTAAATTATTTCATTTCATTTTCATCTTGAATGGTTTAAAGAGTCGAGTCGAAATGCCATCAATTTTACGACCACTCCTTTGAGTAACATCAACCTAAAATCAAGCGTTAATCAAAATTTATCTAGCAACTTTTCTAGGGCTCTTCAAACTCATCTTAGCTTAGGTGTAGAGATTTGGAATAGGATTGTGAGAATAACTTTCCAAAGATGCTAAACAAACATAAAGATTTGACTTAGGTAGTGAAATCCAGTTGTTATATCATTGACTTTGGGAATCCCTTCTAAGACAAGGGTCAAATACGAGGCCACATTGGGGCCAACAGAGTAATCAACCCTGCTTTGTTGGTCTTGGTTTCCACTTTCGACTGTCCCCCCTCTACTTTGGTATAGTAAGTGGTACCATAGAGGCCATAATATTTTAGACTTCCTACCTAAGGTGATAGCACAAGGAAGGTGGTGTTGTACCTAGGATCGACGTTGACTAGAGTCACTCAGACTCCTTGGAGGGTTTCCCACTGCTCGGTGAGGTAACTTGCACCAGGGCGTTAGTTCGGTAAGCAGGTTGTCAATGTAACTTTCCCACCCGCTGAAACTCAACCCCTTTGCGCATTGATCCTGCGATATTGGATTCCATCACCAACTAGCGCTTCTTTGTGAGAAGATTTGTTTTCATGCTTAACTCCTAGATTAATTAACATGTGTTGTTTTTTAAAGAATCATATCAACCTATGAATTTCCCCAGTGGAGTCACCAATACTATTGTAGGGATTTTCACTATTACTAACTAATGGATTCCTCTATGAGTGGGTTGATAGATAACCATAGATAACTGATAAAACACTAACTTTATTTCCTAGACCTAATGATTATGATGTGAAATGCAATGTCGATGGGAAAAAGGACATACCTTTTATTCATCGTTGAGGCTTGACCAAGTGAGCAATTTTGATCCAAAAGTATTAATCCCTGATTTCATTTGTAGATATGCACAGAATCAAACATGCACAACCTTCCGGCCTACTCCAACCTTTGTATAAGCAATGCACAAAAAATTATAATATGTTAGGAAGACCAATGCATGAAGTTGCAAAAATAGTGCCAACATCTTGATCATTTTGTTGACAACTACACAAACAAGTTCTATACTCTCATGGATCATATAAACATTAGAGAAGAATAATTGAATCTAGTTCTTAAGTACCAAAATGATTTTCACTAGTACAATGATTTAGATGCTACAGTACTTAAATATTAACACACTTGGGGATGCACAAATATTCATGAGGAGGATTGAGTGGAAGAATAAACTAAACCAACTCCAGTGCTTCTAGTGAGTACATCAACACCACCAATTATGATAGATAGTGAAAGAAGATGAAAACTCCTTGTTTCCTAGATAACACTACAAAACTCAAAAATTAATTTGTTAATAAAGGAAACATAAGGACATTGGTATGTGGTGCAACACTCATAAGACTTCCAACCATGACAAGTCGAAATGTTGATTCGTGTAGACTCTTTTAGCACAAATTTGTGATCCTTCTTCACAAGATCATGACAAGGGAAAATAATTTTCCTTATTTACACTTGAATCCTCTAGCTTTCTTGTTAGCCTAATGCACATAGACTAGGCTCCCTAATCATGCAAAATTGATTTGGGGATAGAGAAATACAATATCTTTCACAGTCAAATGTGTGTTAAAAAAAAAACCTTTTCATTTTAGCATTGGCAATGGGATTCAAAGGAATATGATCTCTTCAATCATTTTTTGGCCCAAAATTAGCTACCCAAATCTACCCATAACCCTACAACATCAAATGGCTCAATTCAGGGAAGGAACTATATGTCACCCACCAATGCACTTTCAATACACTATCTACCCCTAGAAGGACGAATGGTGACAAGTTTTGTTGCACATATCGAGATATGTGATGCGATGATAACACAATGATACATGTGGGAAATACATAGAATCTATAAAAAAATCCCTTGGTGCTTCGCCTTGAACACCAAAGAGAAGTTTTTTCACATTCCCAAGGTAAAGCATAAGAGAGATCTTTAGAAGGATGAAGTAACATGTGATGTTGCACATATGGAGTTATTCGATGTGATTCTAGCACAACCATAGCTATCTAACAAATGTTGTAAATTGAATAGTCGTACAAAAAAAACTCATTTTTTTGGTTATCTAACAAATTGTCATCCACAATATTATTTTCCTTGTACAAGTTTCATCCATCATGCACCTTTTGCAACAAAAATAGCCATAATGTTTTTGAAGAAATACATAAATGTATTTTAAAAACCCTCTAGAATTCCACTCCATTGTCAATTAAAGCATCATATAAACCTATTTCCTAGAGAAGTATTACCCACTGAACCTTATATTACATATCATTGCTAGATAATGATGAGATACCCAACAAATATAGGGTCTCTTATAGAAGGGATGCATTTGATTGAACACATTACCATGTGCGAGAATGATCATGCGAGTGTCAAAGAAAGATAGTTCTTAGTGTGCATGCATTCACAATTGGAGCTATGTGATGTGATGCTAGCATAACCATATCTATGGGAAAGGCACCAAATCTATAAATCACACCTTTGGAGCATTGTCCTCGACATTAAAGAGAATTATTTTTCACATTATTGAAGTAAAGCATAAGATGGATCTCTTTAATTTATGCAAAACAATGTTGTAAATTGAATAGTCATACATAAAAACTCATTTTGTTGATTATCTAACAAATCGTTGTCCACAATACTATTTCCCTTGTACAAGTTTCATCCATCATGCACTTTGTGCAACAAAAATAGTCATCAATGTTTTTGAAGAAATACATAAATGTATTTTAAAAACCCTCTAGAATTTCACTCCATTGTAAATTAAAGAATCATATCAACCTATTTCCTAGAGAAGTAGTAGCACTCCTTACAAATCATTGCTAGATAATGATGAGATACCCAACAAATATAGGGTCTCTTACATAAGGGATACATTTGATTGAACACATCACCATGTGCAAGCGTGATCATGCTAGTGTCAAAGAAAGATGGTTCTTAGTATGCATGCATTCACAATTGCTCCTTCAACAAGATCACAATGAGGGAAGAATACCCCATTCCTTGAATTGATGGTCTTGTAGACACAATGAAGAGAGAAAAGTACACCATAATCGAATTGAAATCTAACTACCACCAAGGTCATGCCAACCCTAGGGATGTTTGGAATACTGCATTTAAAGGTAAGGATGACTTGTATGAGTGGTTGGTGATGATATTTGACTAAAACATTGCTCATGCATCATTTTGCAACCTTTCATAGTTAAATTTGTGATTCATATTAATCATGTGTTGCTTTTTAGTAGTACATGGGAAGACCATGATGACCAATTTGAACACTTTGCACAACCAAAATCTCTTTGCTAACCTAGAGAAATCTGACTTCACTGGGAAGCACATATGGTACTTCATCATCATTGTTGATGAAATCAAATTGCATGTATATCCTCAAAAGGTACAGATCATCATATAATGGTCCACCATGACCAACCTAACCAAGTTACATAATTTCTTGGGCTTAGTGAAATTCTACAAAAGGTTTGTGTTGGGATTATCCCATGTTGTACACCCTCTCCACTCTTTATTATGTGGGATTTCCACAAATATTATGTTCAGAAGGGACACAATACAACATCAAGGCTTTGAATAATTCAAATGAAAAATGAACTCTTTGTTGGTCCTATAACTCCTTGATTTACATCATCCCTTTAAGACTCATACCTGGAATTATGTTATCGATGTTATTTTCCTACAAAATGGGCATCTCCTTGCACACCACTTTAAAACTTTCAGTGATGCTATTAGAAATTACTCCATTTACATCAAAGAAATGTTATGTGGTCATCCAAGTTGTTAAGAAATGGAAACATTACATTCTTTGGAAGGAGACTCTTAAACACTCCAACCATAAGCATTCATTGTGTGTGTAGACATAAGAAAATTTTGAAGCATGAACCGATTGAAGTGGATAACATATATACAACAATTCCACTTGATGATAAACATAAGCATGGTGCATCTAACTATGTCAATGGTTACTTATGTTGACCACCATTTCACGCATTGTTGATTATTCTAAATAATTATGAATATCAAGCACACAATTTGTTGAAGCATTACATAGTGGATCTAGTATCAAACCATATTTATGTAGATATTATCCTAGGAGTATCATGACCAAATTTTCATTGTGTAAATTCTTTTTCCACCCTAGAATCCTATGTCCCCCCACACATGATTGAAAGAAGATTATTTGGGAGGCACATTCCTCCAAGGCAGAGGATCATTTTTTTGTCCATAAGACATTGATTGTGTTACAAAAGTATTTTTGCTGGTTTCACTATCCCGTTGGAATGGAAAAACATATTAAGAGATGTGTTTCTTGTGTGAGTAAAAAACTTACCAAAATGAGTTAGGGGTTATATACACCTCTATCCATTCCTTTTCACCCATGGGAATCAATCTTTGTGGATTTTTTGTGAGGTTCCCGTATCACATTCCACCACCATAATGCAATTTTTGGTCAATTGGTTCTCGAATATGGTGATCTTTGTGCCATGAATAGGACACTGTCAAACACTTATTCACATATATTTGGTTATATTTAAGTCATCCACATCTATTTTTAATGAAAAAGATACCAAATTCATTTCTATAATTAGGAATCTCTTTGGGATCTGCATGACACAATTTTGGACACATATACAATGTTTCATTCCTAATTCAACAAAAGTTGTTAACCAAAGTCTTATGTACTTGCTTCATGTGTATAATCACAAGCATCCATGCACATATGATGAAAAACCTTGCTTCCAGTCACTAATTTTTATAATTGCCTCAATATAATGTGACACAATGTGGCCCCTTTGAAATATGCTTTGGATTTCAACCTATTGGCCAATGGTCATTTCCTATCTGACACCTCCAATGGTGGGAACCTTTGTGTCTACATAGAAAATGTGTTAACAAAGAAACACACTTCATTGAGCACATCCAAAATACTCAGTGCAAGTAGACGATATTTCATGAAAATCCTTGCCAACGTTCAAGATGTGACATGACAAGGACTGTGTCTTCAACAACTTCTTAGTTGGGGAGAATGTGTGGCTTCGTATTTAGAAAGAAAAATTCAAGGCCTCATATCTCAAGTGTATTTCACTACAATACATACCATATACCATCACTAAGTAGTGTGGTTATAAGGCATTCAAGCTCAAATTTCCACCTTACCTTGGGGTGCATCAAATCCTCAATGTTGAGCTCATATGGCCTTATAGTCCTCCAACACCTTAGTGAAGTACAACACAGTGAAAGAATTCAATGGATATCTATATGAAATTCAACTCACCAATGAATTATAATCAAGTCATTAATAAGATGATGTTCCATGCATGCCAAAAGTATAGGGCATGTTATCCCCCACTTTAGGGATAACTAAGGAGATTATGTCTCGATGCCCACAGGTCCTAGACATTGAGTACTGAGAGCTAGATCGACTTGAGCTTGGCCATGGAGGGCCCATATTTTCATTCTTCAACACCTCCACTTTGTCAGCAACAACAACATCCATCACCTCGGCCTGGTCCTATAGCAGAAGTGGATCTTTCTCCACGAGGTAATGAGTTTGGGTATCATGGTATGTGTCACTTTGATCCTCAAAACCTTTGAATATGTGCATTAAATTCTTTTTGTTTATAACAGGTGCTTGTATATTATACCTATCCACTTGACCATATCTGGGGGGAATGACATGATTCCCTAGTAAGATTGTGCCCATAGGTTTTGATTTTCCACTAGGGGGATTCATGAGAAGCCATCATCCACTCCTACCATACTTACCACTTTCCATCTTTCTCCCACTCATCCATCCCATTACACTGGTTTGGGGATTGGGTTGGCCAAATATTTAAGGGTCATACCTTACCTTGTGGGAAGAAGGGGCTAAAGGCCTAGAGGGTAAAAGTAGCTGGAAAAAGATAAAATCCAAAGAATGAAACCTCGATATGCTTCTCCCAAGGATCCCCGAGAAAGCAGTAAACAACATCTCAGTAAGAAACAGAGGGACCCATAAAAATAATAAAACAAGACCTGGTTAGAGGATAGGGGGTCTCATCATGAGACAACCTATTAGGTCCATGGGCATATAGAGGTATGACACTACTAGCATTTGGTCACCATGCTAGGGTAGTGGCTCTTGGTGTCATAGCCAAGAGAAAGGGGGTCTCATCACGAGCCAACCTTCTCATTTCTGTTAAATGCTTGTGGGTAACATTGCCACCACTGGTCACTACGCCAGGGTAGTGTCCCCTAGCCAGCTTCTTGAAGAAAAATAAATAATAAAAAGATAAAAGGAATGAATGGGCTTGGAAACATTTACATCCATGACAAGTGTAGCTTGCCCTCTACAGAGGCACCCACATGTAAGCCATGCATTTCCCTACTATCAATGCACCCCTTTCCTAGACATCCCTTATCCACTTCACCCACTCACATGGATTAAATTTGATCTCTCCCATCCAGTGAGCATTATCCCAATAGGAATCCCTATTGTTTCCTCTAAACTTGGCTTGTAGATTAGTATAATGTCTTTGAGAACTTGTCCAGGTAAAGGGGGTTTTATGCACATGTTTAATAAAATTGACGATTAGATGTGATTGACATTGCTATGATCCCTGTGACTTATGAGCCCATGGAGGGCGTATTTGTTGATGTTTCAGGACCATACCCGATGGCAAGTACCCAGATGGACAGGTACACATGGGGAGATGATTAGTTCGGACCTCCATGGGGATGAAATCCCACCAGATGGATGTTGAGACCCCAACAGGGGGTAGAGACAGATCAGAGGGTTTGCACCAGAGAAGAGGAGGATGTTCCACCGGAGGCATCTTGGCAGAGCCTTACCCAGGGGGGTTGTGCCTTTTCCACCAGGTCATTGGCCTTGGAAGGCCCATGACATCACCCAGGACACCTTATGACATCATCCAATGCTATAGAGGTATTTATGTGCCAAAGTGGCACGTGTGGCATGTTCCTGAGGCCCAAGAAGGCCAAACGTTTTTCCCCAGGAGGCCAACGTTTCCCTAAAAGGGGCTAATGTCACCCTAAAAGGGCATGACGTCTTCATCTTTGCTTGATTTAGGGTTTGATTTTGATATTTAATGTAAAAACAATATTATTATGTATTTTTGGCCATGTTGGCCTTTTGTGACCTAACAATAAAATTAAGTTCATTACTATTGTATAAATAGAGAGCTAAAACTCTCTTTTTATTATCATCTTTCACTCACGACTTGGTGAGGTCTGAAATCTGCGGCCCTCATTAGGGTTTTGGCTAAAATTGTGGTGCACTTGTTGAAGGAGGCTTCTTTTTGGTAATCTTTGGCATTTTTCTTGATGGAAGATTTATAACTAGGGTTTGGCTTGATGAATGCTTGGTAAATGTAAGTGAATTTCTACAATCCTTCCCTTACTTGAATGGTTATAGTGTTTTACTTACATTTTTTTAATGAAATTGTTGGAATAAACCCTAGGAAATAAGCACATGTTGGTGTCCTTATTTTATTTCCCTACTAGATTATGCCAAGGAGTCGTTTTACTTGTTGAAGACATTGCTAGGGCCTTACCATTGCAACACCCTACCATTTGATCTTCATCCTAGCTGATTTTACTTTGTTGTTGAGCTAAAGAAGGAGGAAAACGTGCTAAGGCCTAGGGTTTCCTACACCTTAGTAAATTGTTTTCCCCTAGGGTTTGATGGTTGAAGCCTTGGCTTACCAACACTTCATCCATCAAAATTCTCTTGTCTTTATCCCTACTATTATCATTTGTTCCTTCAATTCTTACTACTACTTTTGACTCCATTTTCCATATGAATGCACTAGTCTAAGACTTCTTACTTGAGTGTTTTGATCACAACCTACAAACATCCAAAATCTTTGAGCAATTACTAACACCTTCTAACCCTAGTTTAGATTGACTTGCTAACCCTATTGTTGTTATTATCCATTTGATTCATAGTTATAATTTGCAGCATTTTAAGCTTCTTTAAGCAATTGAAGAGATTAATCCATACTTGCTTCTGATGAATGTTGGTGTTATGATGTTGATGATTAGTAACTCTTGCTCATTTTGAAGCATTTATTGTGAAGTATCGTATTGTGATTATTTCTATTATACATTGTTTCTTACTTCATCAATATATTAGTCAATTTCTTATATCGAGAAAGTCTCTGATTATATGAAGTACTAACCAGCAAGTGACCTTGCAAATATAGTTTTCATGTTGCTTTGTTTCGGAAAGGTACATTTCTGGTTATTATTATATTTATTGACTGTTTAGTCATACTTTCTGATCGGTGGTGACTTGTGAGAAGTAAACCTTTACCTTAGCCTTTATCCTTTGCCTTCTCAAAACCCCAAGTCACCGAGGACGTCTCCCCTGGGCCTACCACCCTAAATAGAAAGAGATATCCTATTGAGGTGACAATGATAGGATAGTCTCTAGTTACGTCATTTTTCCTTCTTTTACCTTTCCTTTATATCCAAGTACAAACTGTGCGATAACATTTTGGCATCGTTGTCGGGGAACACTGAGTCAATTATCCTCAAAGATGACACTTTTTCGGTAAGACTTTCCTCAAGAATATTTATCTTACAAGATTACCTAGCGACTCCACTAAGGATGATTCTCTTATTTCTTTGATAATTTCAAGAAAATTATATGGCGAATCCACTGATGATGAAGCCAACTATGACTTCTCAATGGGACCCAGGAAACTTCAAACCTTTAGACATGAGTAAAATCCTGGGATACCCTCAAAGAATTCCCCCAAAGTATGAAAAGTGGCTCCCTAGATTCACTGATAGTGATGGGGAAAGAGCCGACTATCACATGAGTGATTTTTGGGCTTTCTTTCAACTCCATCCTATCAGGGATGATGCTGAAGATTTGGCAATGAAACTCTTCTCTGCGACTCTTTATGGCAACACTATGGAGTGGTATGAAAACCTCCCCAATGCTAGCATCACAACTATGGAACAATTGGAATAAACCTTTCTTAGAACATGGGTATTTAGTTGGAAGACATCTCAATACTACTAAAAAGCCTCGAGGATATAAAGAAAACTGAGAATGAAACTGTCAGACACTTCTAGGATAGGTTTGAGGATATGCTATATCAAATTCCTGAAATTCGTCGTCCTGAAGACAAGTACATTATCCATCTCTATACCAATGCACTTTTAGTGGATCTAGGTTTTCCCCTCAGTAAAAAGGGCCCAAGAACGCTCAATGAAGCTCACAGCATGGATACAAAAATCGAGCTAAATATCTCCTTGTCCAATATAAGACACCTCTTTACCTCAGACACTCTTAGTGTGGAAAGTTTAGTTTTCCTTGAAACCTTTACTGTTGATTTCCAATAATAAGGGGAACAAAACATCAACCAACACCTTCGATTACTTTACCTTGTTGTGTCATTAAAGGTGTAGTTGGGAAGTATGTCTTTTGTATTGAGTTTCCTCTGAGGAAAACCCTAGAGTTCAAGTGTAGGTTGAATACCTCAGGAAAAAGTCTGTCATATCAGCCTTTCAACTTTCCCTTAAGAGTTTTTCAGTCATCTTCTATATCCTTGTCAATCCCTTCCAAGATTTCAGATTACGAGGATGTCCTAGATAGTCGACTTTCAAACCTTATGAGTCAGTTTTTTGAACCTTTGACTTTTCACAATCTCTTCTTGAAGTGGATTGAGCACGTTCCTCAGAGAGTGACTTAGCATGATTTTATCCCTCCCACCCGCTTCCATGATTTAGACTTTATGGTTTCCGATCATACAATACATTCTCTAACCCATGTTATTTTTGTGCTTAACTTATCACTTTTTTGGTTTATGATGAAGCACAGAGGCAGGTATTCTGAGACATTGCTAGGATGGTTTCACTGGTCATTTGAATACACCTAGCATTCAGCCGACAGGTAACTACATGTAAGTAGGAATTTGCATTCATTGTATATACCAGCTGCATTTATGCTAGAATTTTTGTTTTTACACTTGTACATATGCTTGCTTTCATTCTACTATATATATGAGCCGGGGGTGATATCACCACCCCAATGATTGCTAACAACTTTAATTTGAGATCAAGCATGTTACAGGTTATTTCAAGAGATGTTGATGTTCTCATGCGCTCTACAGTGAGCACATGTCCCCGAGTTGGAGCCAGATGTTATCCCCTACTTTAGGGATAACTAAGGAGATTATGTCTCAAGGACCATAGGTCCTAGACATGAAGTACTAAGAGCTAGATCGACTTGAGCATGGCCCTGGAGGGCCCATATTTTCATTCTTCAGTGCCTTCACTTTGTCAGCAACAGCAGAATCCATCACCTCGGTTTGGTCCTCTAGAAAAAATGGATCTTGCTCCATGAGGTAATTAGTCCAGGTATCATGGTATGTGTCACTCTGATCCTCAAAACCTTTGAATATGTGCATTCAATTCATTTTGTTTCTAATGGGTGCTTGGATCTTATACCTATCCACTTGACCATATCTGGGGGGAATGACAGGATGCCCTAGTAAGCTTGTGCCCATAGGTTTTGAGTTGCACTGGGGGGATTCATTAGAAGCCACCATCTACTACTACCATACTTAACACTTTTCATCTTTCTCCCTCTCATCCATCCCATTACACTGGTTCGGGCATTGGATTGGCCAAATATTTAAGTGTTTTACCTTACCTTGTGAGAAGAAGGGGCTAAAGGCCCAGAGGGTAAAAGTAACTGGAAAAAGATAAAAGCCAAAGAATGAAACCTCGAGATGCTTCACCTAGGGATCCCCGAGAAAGAAGTAAACAACTTCTCAACAAGAAATAGAGGGACCCATAAAAATAATAAAACAAGACCTGGTTAGAGGATAGGGGGTCTCATCACAAGATAGCCTATTAGGTTCATGGGAATCTAGAGGTATGACACTACTAGAAGTTGGTCACCACGCCAGGGTAGTGGCTCTTTGTGGAATAGCCAAGAGAAAGGGGGTCTCATCATGAGCCAAACTTCTCATTTATGTAAAATTCTTGTGGGTAACATTGCCACCACTAGTCACCATGCCAGGACAATGTCCCCTAGCCATCTTCTTGAAGAAAAAGCAATAAGAAAAAGACAAAAGGCATGAATGGGATTGGAAACATTTGCATCCATGACAGGTGCAGCTAGCCCTCTACAGAGGCTCCCATAGGTAAGCCATGCATTTCCCTGCTATCACTGCAACACCTGCCCAGACATTCCTTATCCACTTCACCCACTCACATGGCTTAGATTTGATCTCTCCCATCTAATGAGCATTAGCCCAATATGATGCCATGTCGCTTCCTCCAAAATTGGCTTGTAGATTAGTATAATGTCTTTGCGCACTTGTCCAGGTAAAGGGGGTTTTATGCACATGTTTAATAAAATTGATGATTAGATGTGATTGACATTGCTATGATCCCTGTGACTTATGAGCCCATGGAGGGATTATTTGTTGATGTTTCAAGACCATACCCGATGGAAGGTACCTAGATGGACAGGTACACATGGGGAGATGATTAGTTCATACCTCCATGGGGCTGAAATCCCACCAGATGGATGTTGAGACCCCAACAGGGGGCAGAGATAGATCAGAGGGTTTGCACCGAAGAAGAGGAGGACATTCCACCAGAGGCAGCTTGGCAGAGCCTTACCCAGGGGGGTTGTGCCTTTTCCACCAGGCCATTGGCCTTGGAAGGACCATGATGTCACCCAAGACACCTTTTTATTGGGTAAATTGGTAGATGCAGACATGAATTTATCGCCCTACATCCACCTGGATCTAGAACAAAACAAGACGGAACAAGACGCTTTCCCTAAGTTGCAATCATTGAGTTTACTATCCAAAGAGGAATAGATAACATACCTTATGAATCACTTCCTTATATCTTTGTTGTCCCTGCTTCACTCCAGTGTTATTGTAGAATAAAATCTGTGACAACACAAACCAACCAACGTGAAAGCAGCGATAGTAGAATTCAATAACAACCTAAACATGTGATCAAGGAGTCATGTAATAAAACATTAATCATTTTATGGGAAAGAGATGTGCCACCATATTATATTAATGAAAAGTAGAAGATACAACTGAATTTCCTTGATGTCGTAAGTTCCCTTTTAGTGGTCCTTTGTTCCAACACACACACATACACTTTCTCTGAAATTCGCATGAAGATAATCCACAAAAGCTTGATGGACAAATGGAGGCCTCAAGCATCAGTAAGAATAGGATTCTTCACACAGTCTTCATCCTATTCTTTCATCAATTATCTACTTAATCTTACTTCTTCTTTCTTAACCATTTCCATGAGAAACCCATGATTATATAGGAGAAGGCAAAGTGGTTAAAAGGATGAGGATGATCCCACCAAATCAGAGAAACCAGTAGGATCGCAACCATATAGATGCCACCTCACATTCTAGAAGATTCCCCTTCTAGAAACTTCATGAAACATCTTTCCTCTTTTAGCTTTGGAATGTCGTTGGACCCTGCCTATGTAGTAGCTTGCGGAAATCCCGCGGGCCAGTGATAGAGCACCTTGCGGAAATGATAGATTTTCGCACTATGTAGTATGGGAAGCCTGCGGACCCTTTCTAAAAAGTAGCCTTGTAGAGGAGGAAAGAAGTTTCTTTTCTTAGGCAAAAAGTCATGTTGGGAGCTTGAACACATGTTTGTGATACCATCATTAGAATGACCAAAATAATGTGTAACGAAATGCCCCCCAAAGTATGAGGTTGGAACTCGTGACAACCGAAATACTTTGTAAAAATGTGTGTGCGTGTCAGGAGCAAGGAGAGCACCAATTAGGAACCTGCAAACAATCAAGAATACACACAATATTATACCATGTCTGAAGTAGGCATTCCCATGCCCAGACTATAAATGATTGAAAACATAAGTCATGGCCACCAATTATACATTGTGTA
The DNA here is from genome assembly GCA_009831015.1 of Picea engelmannii. NCBI lineage: Eukaryota > Viridiplantae > Streptophyta > Pinopsida > Pinales > Pinaceae > Picea > Picea engelmannii. The sequence continues at coordinate 251,795 of ML788196.1, read as the reverse complement.
TCCATGTCATCAAGATTTTACATAGCCACCAGGAATACATCGTGTATCTATGTATTGGAAAGACTTAGATATAGACATAGCCACAAAACATACAAAGTGGATCTATGTGCCAATTCAAATCACAAGTACTCCATCGCAACCTGGATCAAAAAATGATGAGGTCCAGGGTCTTCAATCCCATCATCCATTAGTACGAATCTAGCCATGTGATTACAGGTGTTGAAGTCGAACATGGTTAGAAACCACTCGATTACTGGTCATTAATGAAAACCGTTAACAAGTGCGAGGGAAATCACCATTGATGTCAATGAACCCCAAGGTATGATAGTACAATCCAATGAGTGTGAATAGATGAGTTGAGTTTCAACACTCGATGGAATCTCTCGATAAGGGATCAATGATGTAAATCCACTGTCAAAAGTGAAGAAACCTACCATTGAGGCATGCAGGCTCCAAGGCACTAAATAGTTTCTAAGTCTTGTTCCTGGATAATGAGTTGAAGTCGATAGGAAAAGACTCGTCACAGAAGGGCCTTGATGTATCCTCCATCAAGTGACACGAAACAAGTAACAGATTTAGTGTAGAGAAAAGTACAAATATGATTTGGAACGGACACAAGGAAGGCTGACATGATAGGAATTGACAATTGCAAATGGATGAATCAATAGAGGGCTTGGTTGAACTTCTTGAACATATGGATGGCACAAAACTGGGCTTGGCATCATTAACTCAAAGACGACCCAAGATATGAACTTGCTGAAAGTCAGATGAGAGGAAAATGGATTTCCCAACCTAGATTCAAAAGATAAAGGAGGTGCCATGTTCAAGAGAGACGCTTACTACCGTGAACACAAATATAGAAACACATCTCTTTCTCAAATTCCCCCCCACCATTTCTGGCGAGTACCTCTTTATTTTTACACAAGCTTGAGGAGGATAACATATGATTGTTGATGTAATCTCATCCTTCGAACGAGTCCCTCGGAGTATTTTTAACGAACCCTAAGAAGGAGTGGTTTGGTCCCGTATGGATCTGTCGATGTTTGTTTAACGAGTCCAAAGATAGAAAACACAATGGTTTTTCATGTTTATAGAGTCTGGAAAAACACTTAAAAGAGAAATATCTCAGCTCCTTTTTCATAAAATAGTTCGATAGGACCGAAAAAGTGATAAACTATCGCCTGTCGAACGTTTTATTCAAATACTTTTACGAACGTGAACAGAACAAGGTCGCTCGACAATCTTTTCATTTTTAAGGAGTGTGAAAAGAGCTTAAAGATTACTCCATAAGTTTTGTTATTTTCGTGTTACCATGACGAGTATGAAAAGACAGCAAAAGTATACTCTATTACATTCTCATCATTTTTCGAGCACAAGAACGAACAAAGACTAAGCTCGAGGTTTTTCTAAAAAAGCCTAAAAGTAATCGTGCATGCAACGAAAAAGACAAAAAAATCACAAAAAATTGTCCATACTTCATTGTTCGGAATGCTTGTCTTCCCATATGTGAGAAACAACACTCATGATACCATTAGGTTTTCAAGAAAATATATTTAAATAATATAAAATATATTTAGAAAAAGTAAAAAATGAGATAAATAGGGATAAGAACTCGTTTTCACTATTTCATTTGTATTTGACCAAAAAACTTTGTCCAAAAGCCCTTTTTCACCTCGTATTTCGACGGTCGATTGCAGAGAGATCGAGCGATCATTCGGCGAACGGTCTGCGTGGAAATAGTAAGTACCTCGTCTTCTTCCTTTTTAATGGTTTAAAATTCATTTTAATAGGTTAAAAGATGAATTTTTGGGTGAATTTTTGGACCATAGGCGCATGCTGGGGCCGCTGCAGGTGCCCTATATTGGGGTCTGTAGAAATCAAGGATTTCCGCAGGCACATAACAATTCACCTACGGAAACCCCACTCTGTAACCAAAGCCCAGTCGCGGTGACATAAAACCCAAAAGAAAAAGATACGGTGGACCAAAAAGAATTCCAAATCATGATAATTGAAGGTGTTAACTTCTTTCTTTCATCTCCATGCAGGTATTTTGATTACAAAGATGTTGGAGTGGAGAGAAAGAGAGCATTAAGATGATGATGCAATGGATTTAAATGATCTGGGCACCATAAATTCCCTACGACAGTGTGGTTTATTAAAATTCTTCAAGATCCAGGGCATGAGAGCCCAGCTGAGACTCTTGGAATATTTGGTATGTATGTGAGACGTAGACCAACAAGTATTCCATGTGGGTGTTCATGTGCTCTCCATGAACATAGAAGACATCTACTTCTTGACAGGGCTATCCCGTCGTGGGGTGCAAGTGACCTTAACAAGAGGTCGAGGTTGGTGTTTACCGATGAGTGAATACATCAAACTCTATTAACTCGGGGTAGAGCGACGCAAGGGTAAGGTGGCTATCAGAGGGGTTCGTGATCTGACCCTAAGAACCATCCTTTTCACCATTGCACGGATGGCAGGGAGTGATTCTCCACACATGGCTCTGTAGAGCTATTTTTAGTATGCGATAAAATGCACAGAACCTCGTGTGTTCAACTGGTGTGATGGGCTTCTTCGTAGTATGAAGAGCCAGTTGACCAAAAGCAAGAATGGGGATCTGAAATAGTTTGGGTATGGATCCATTTTTGTATATTTCTCCCTAGAAAGAGTCCCTCACTTTCGCTTATAGGTAGATTGGAATATACCAGTGCCACGGGATCCGCGGATGAAGTGGTGGTGTGATCTCATGTCCCGACATGTGGCAGGCCCCATTATTAGATATAATGACACATTTTTCGATTGGCTAGAGCCCTAGATCTTGATGATCAATGATTATACATATGTCAGGCTGGATTTTAGTAATGATCATGACTTAGTGCTACCTGAGGTTTATCAGTGGGGGGAACTAGGTAAGAAAGACATTTCGCTTTTATAGTGTTTTTGTAAATTGTTTCAAAATATTAAATATTTTTATGTGTTTTTCAATCCAATGACTAATCAAAAATATCTTGACTATACAGATGTAGGGCCATTACGGCCCCCAACTACATCCCATGTCTAGAGGCGAAGGGAAGCAGCGGTGTTTGCAGGATGGGATGTGGATGACTACGAAGCAATTGAGCAGAATCTGGAGGATTTGACTGCAGGGATCCCAGATATGTCGATCAGTGAGGTCCCGAGGCGTTTCCAACGGCATACTATAGGAGCGGTTGGTCCATTGAGACGATTGCTCCATAGGGTAGCATGACCAGTAGTGTGTTACCGAGAGCAGCATCCATGATGCCATTTTTGTAGAAGCTATGAGCTTCATTTTTTATATTTTGGTCTTCGGACAAAAAACAATATTTTTATAAAAAAAAATTGATCGTTATATATATATATATACATAAGGCTTCTACCGGCTTATTTTTATTTTTATAATACATGTGATGTGTGATTGGATTTATAAATGTCTCATATGTCTGTCTAACACATAATTAGCTAATGCATCAGTTAATGTATTTAGACATCTAGGAATGTGTTGATACTCGATACAATCAAAATAACGTTCCAAGAGGCGAATTCGTAAATATACCCGTAACAAAGTAGGACTTCAAATAACATAGACATTACTTAACTATAGCACTACTAGCTGGGAATCAAGTCGTATAACCAGATGACGAATCCCAAGTGAGATAGCATCAGTCAACAATTTGATGACAGCGCTATACTCTGCTATATTATTGGTTGCACGACTAAGGCAAACACCATGTAGACTGATAAGTTCGTTCGTGGGTGCATAGATTGCCCATGCAGTAGAAGCTAGGTTTTGAGTGCTACGACTAGTGCCATCGGCGAAGCCAAGGTAGGGTAACGAAGACTCCGACATCTGAAAACCAAGCACCACACAAGATAAGCGAACAGGGGTAGAAACCAAATAACAAAAAAACACACAAACGTAGCACACAACAATATGATATAGTAAAATACAAGTACTCATGCAAAGATAGTCTAAGCATAGTACTTCTTTAAGTAAATCTCATTTCTGGGTTCACTCAAAGGAATTCCATCATAATCTACTAACTTGTAGGCTCCCTTCTCCAACACTCGTTTGACGATATAAGGGCCTCGCCACATAGCTTCGAATTTTTTGGCACCTAGAAAATCATGATCTTGTTCATAGAGAAGAACTAGATCGCCCTCAGAGAAAACATGTGGTTTGACATGTTTGTCGTATTGGGCCTTGAAACGTTTCTTCTAGGTTTCAATAACTAGGGTGGCATCTCGACGCGCTTCGTCCAATTGCATAAGATACAACAGACGTTCTTCTTCAGCAGACGTGTTTGCAAGAAGTTCAACAACTAGTTTTAATGATGGGATCTCACATTCAATCGGTAAAATAACCTCTAAACCATAAACTAATTGGAAAGGTGTAAACCCCATGGCAGACTTCATGGATGTATGATAAGCCCATAACGCTGAAAACAACATTCTGTGCCAACTCGTTTTGTGAATTCCTATAATCCATCGAAGCATGGTGATAAGAACCTTGTTGATTGCTTCAAATTGGCCATTGGCCTGTGGGTAGTAGGGGTTTGAGTTTTCATGTCGAAGACCCAACTTTTTTGTGAGCTCAGACATCATGAAGTTTCAAAAGTGGCTACCATGATCAATGATTATAGACTGTGGGATTCCAAATCATGTAATAATGTGATTGAATATGAATAGAGCTACAGTTTTTCCTGTATTTTCGAATGTAGGCATCGCCTCGGCCCATTTCATGAAATAATCCATGGCTATGATAATGTATCCATGCCCCCCAACCGAGTGAGGTTTACAAGTCATCAAATCGATACCTCATTTAGTGAAAGGTCCAACAGAAACTACAGGGTGTAAAGGAGAGGGATGAGATCTGATCTTATGGTTGTATGTTTGGCAAGCGTGGCATTTCTAGATGATAGTTATACAATCTTTAAATAAAGAGGGCCAGAAGTACCCAACTCGCAAGATATTTTGGGCAGTGACATACCTGGACATATGACCACCACATGCTCCAGGGTGGCAGTCATTCAAAGCTTTCTCATCTTCATCAAAGATGAGACAACGACGTAAGATAGTGTCAACACCCCGATGATAAAGAGTGTCACCGAGGATGATGTATTGATGGGCTTGATAGTGGATGCGACAATGGTATGTACTAGAGAGGTCTGGCTAGAAAGTTTGAGTATGGAGATAAATGACAATATCTCCATACCAAGCATCATCAGAACTGATCAGAAAAAGGGATTCATTGGGTAAGGAATCCTCTGCCATTTTTTCTGTCTCAACGGAGGGAAGGTCACATATTAGTTCGACAAACACCAAGGAGGATCATGCTCTTATGAAGATGAGAGAATATGAGACATAGAGGTGCCACTCGGGCATAATCATTTAGTGAAACAATGGGTACCTAAGGAACTACCTCTATTAGACACTGACTTCATTGTCAACAATAGGACATATCACATTGCACCATCCTCCCTGCATGGCCTGGGGCTATTTTCCATGGATGGAATAATTGTAAAATACAATACAGTAACTGAATTGATGGACTATGTCGGACCATGTTACAATTATAATGATTGGATGCGGCAGGTCCGGTACGTGTGAAGTGTGCGAAGATATGCACTCGCCGCAAATTATATACTGCTAATAAACAACGATAAAAATAAGGGAGTGACTATCTATATTGATGGAAGGCCTAAATATTCCAGCAATATCACAAGGTTTATAAAAAACACATGACCCAAGACAACAAACAAGCAACCGAATTTCATATATGAGAGACGCGAAGAGAATCGGGTAGTCGTGTGCACAATAAAAGAAGATAGCTCCCAGGGAAGAGTTATTAGTGGATTACCATTTGAATAGAATAGAAACATCGACTAATAGTGTGCGGGTACTTACGCAACAACTATTTAAGCAACCTCTACTTATTGAATTATATATTTTTTTTATCTTTAACAATGTTTTAAATATTTCATGGTCCCAATTTTATCATAATGTGGGAGGTTGATCATGGAGGTTGATTTTATTTGGGTGGCAATCAATTTTTTTGTTATCGTTAATAATTTTTTAAATATTTGGGGGTTTTGATTATATTATAATGTGGTAGGATGATCGTGGAAAAGGGCTAGCCGTAGAACATGTAAATGATTATCAAATTCAAATTTCATTTTATGTGAATTTTATTATTAGTTTATATAATTTTATTTGTGTGGCGATCAATTATTTATTTGTTTATATAACTAAAATAAAATTGATTTTGTTGAAATTATATGTAGTCTATAGGCCATGTTGATCATGATTCTGCCGATGAGGAGGGGTTGTATTCATCCCTTGATCCAATGGTATTGATAAAAAAATATCATTAAAGAGAACAAGGAACTTGCTAGCTTGTTAGACCGTCTAATTCAAACTCCTGATGTCCTAGAAAGGATTAATCTACTTATGTCACAACTTTACACATATAAGGTAATAACCATAATTTAAAGTGTTTTTTTTTAATGTACTCATATGTTCAATTATGAAAGTCTGTTTTTTAACTTTTACATTATCTCACAAAAAAAAATATTTCTTATAAAGAGATTTTTGGAGCCTATTCATCTCAGTGTTGGTAGTAGTGGCGCTGCAGAGATGCCACAGAATCATGACGCGGGTTGTCATATATCTGCTAGAGTATTGTTTACTTCTCCATATTCCATGCCTTTAGATAGGATCCATGACACACACCTCCAAGCATCCACATAGCGGTCAGGCTCTAGAGGTGGTGACAGAGATGAGGCTTATGATGTGGTTGATATGGTTGCATTTCTTGGAGCTAGACGTGTGACCAGCATGGGGACCCTTCCATGCACATTTTTGGTCGACGATAATGGACTTCCATTAAAAAAAATAAAACTCCTAGGCATTTTTTCATATTTTAACTGTTTCATGTTGTCCATCTCATACATAAATCATCTAGATTATTATTTTTAAATTAATGATCATCTCTTTTTGTGTGTAGGAAATGACCATTTTTATGGGAACCTGGAGAGAAAGACCTTGTTAATTTTTGGGTCAACCTTACACATGATATGGAATTGCCAGAATTCCAACCTCAAAAAAGAACTTATGGATTATCTCAAAGGCCTCTTTGGAGTAGACACCTTCAACAAAAAAGAGGTCACCTCTGCAGCGGGAAAATATTTAAAATAAATGCAGGATGTTTATAAATGAAATTTGGGAGGAAAACTTAGGTATGAGCATCCTCCCTCGATTCCAGAGAGGGAGTGGAAGGCAATCATTGATGATGCAAAAGAAAAGATATTGAAACAATCAGGGGAAAAAATAACTAGTACCCCAAGGTAAATTACAATATTTTGATTTCAATACCTTTAATTTTCTTTAGATCTAAATAAAAGTGTGGTATATTACATACTTGAAACTTTTGATGATAGGTTGCCTGACACTTCGAAGGAAACCAAGTAAGTATTTCTAACCCTGGCCAACATAGGCTAGGCCAGGGCAGCTATTCGAGGTTACATTAACAAATCGAAGTACCCAAACATCTTAAGAATATTATGTGTATCACCTTACAACTTTCAAGTAATTGTAGCCAAAAACATTAAAAAAACATACTCTTATGCAATGCAGGGCAACGACTTCGGAACTGAAACCACAGAAGAAGACCTCCAACTTGGTTACAAGTACAACTATAAAGCCATGGTTGATCATAGGAAAAGCATGGGGAAAACCCCAAGATCCAATTTTCAGGATAAGTTAAATAAAAATCAATCCAAATTAACCTTTCATTACTTATAAAATACATAAATGTTTTATATCGTCCATAGCTTTAATGTCTTACTTTGTTTTAATCAGGGGAGAAACACTATCAATGAAACCATTAGTACTGGACAACAGAGCGTTGATAGTGCAACAAGGCCAGAAGATCATGTTGCTCCCAACAACCCCATCCCAGTGGGGTGGAACCCTAAGATGTTCCTGTGAATGAGGCCCACGGCAATAAAATGGTTGTATATTAATAATCTACTTAATAATTTTGTACTTATAAATTTTGTACTTCTAATTTTTATTACTTATACATTTATGGTTTTGTCCTTATAAATTTTTTCATTTCAATGGAAGAGAATGTCGTAGTTGAGCCTCCTCAACCTGAAGATTAGGGGAACAAGGTAGTCATTCCAACGGTGCCGACTAGTGGACCAGGTAAATAATTACATTGCAAAGTTTTTTTTTAATATTAATGAACTACTTCGATGATATTTAAAAATTGGCCATATAAATTTAATATTTTTTGTTTTTGTAGGTGGTGGTCCCTCACAACAGCCTCCACGTCGTGGGTATGAGACCAAGTGTGCTTGACGTGAAAGGACTGAAGAAACATCAACTGTTGAAGAGCACCCAATAAACGAAGACATGGATATTGATGAATTACTTAAAAACTGGAAAACACAAAAGAAGACTAAAAGAAATTGATGATGTATGATAATTTTATAAGACAGATATATGTACATTATATAGCTAGTATATTTGGAACATATTTTGAATGATATATCTCATTTATAAAAACTCATTTTTATGACATATTCCTTTGAATGATAAACCTCATTTATAGATTTACAATCACTTTTTATCAATTTTGAATATTTTTAATGCATATTTTTTAGTAGAATATAGATTGGGTATTGGGGAATTGAGAGTGATGTGAGGGGGGTGGAGGGGACATAGGAGATTCCACCTTCACTGGTTGGCCATGTTCAGTAGAGAAAAATTTATTGGAGCCATTTATTCTTGGAGAAAACCTCTCTTGATCCAACAGAGCAATAACATAGTCAATGTTGATTTTGTTGTTGCTCCTTCAGATCGAGGGAGGTTTGCTCCAAGATCAGACGGATCCAATAAATTATTCTCAAAACCAAGAAGAGATTATTCAGGTCGTTGCATATGAGATGTGTGTGTGTGTGTGTGTGTGTGTGTGTGTGTGTGTGTGTGTGTGTGTGTGTCACTATTTAATCTCCTCTCATATGGATTTTACAAAAAAAGAATATCAATGGTGTTTACTATTTGCAATCTTGTCGGTTTTAATTTCTATTAGCATTTATTGACATGTCTTAAAAGTATTTTTTGGTTTTTACTAAAAAATAAATATAATTATGTTTTTATTTACTACAGCATGCAGTTCGTGCATTTGTAGATGCTCTAGATTTTGTATCAATGCAATGCTACACATTAGAATATCAAAGATCAGGTATGTCTTGTCTTTTTTCTTCTTTTTATGACTTCTTAAGGTTCCTTTTATTTATTTATTTTTACATTACCATCATTTGTGGACCACTATGGGGCCAATCATTCTATCTAATGAACCACACCCAAGTATGTATCATATATGATTCCCTTTAGTTCATCATATCATATGATTCACACAACTAATATAATACTTCAACTTGGTTTTTTGTGGTTGTGTATAGGTAATCCCCTAGATATCATAGTATAAGCATAACCATAATTATGCAATAGAGTATTTGAAATGAATGAGATATAGAGCCACTGCCGAGTAGAAGAACATGATAGCTCGATGAATGGTAAGGAATAAGAGAAGAACATGGAATCTGTACTAGTAACTCCATTGTATCATCTTAGGGTAATAGTATATCTAGTGTGATTGATTATGGAATATGTATTCTTGTTTACATAATGTGTATATTTTGTTTCATGATATCGACCTTTGTTAACTAGTTGTGATAGTACTATTTCACTTACCTATAAATAGTCATAGTAAAGATTATGTGAATAGCTTACGTGATTGGAACTAGTGTGTAAAGGGTTACAAGCTTATAACGTGCTAAGCTTAGTTTATACGTACTGGAAGATGGAATGAATGAAACCCATTATAAAAGTGTTCATCTTAGGACATAGGTGAAGTAAAACCATTGTGTCTAAGGTTTCAACTTTGAGATTATAAAGCATGTATAGTAATAGTTACGAATTTATACTTATACCATCTACTGGAGTAGTGATTCCATTGAATACAAGCTTCATTAGTGAATCTCATCATGCCGAATAACAGGTAAAGTTATTCCCATATAAGCTCTATTTTAAGCATGTGGCATAATTGATGTCATTAGTAACCTTCTAGCTTAATTACCTCATGTCCATAAGTAATACAGTCTCATATATTATGCATAATAAGTAGTGAGTTCACTATAGCATACAATCTTAGAGATATGAGTAATAAATCTTATGTAATGAATGGGCACTCTGAAATTGAAATTGTAATAATCTTATTTGCATTCTGAAACCCTGAGTCAATATACCAAATATATTTAACTCGATAGAAGGACATACAATTGAAAACCTCCAAATACTAATAGAAATTTGACTATATCTCAAACCAATAGCATTGATATCATGTTGGAGAACTAGGGAAATATGCAGATCATAGAGCTAGGTATTCCAATAAGAGGAGGCATTTAAATACATTGTTACAACACTTGATCCTAATTGAATATAGTTCAACATACATATAAGTATAAGAAACCAAATGATTTCCATACACAACACATATCACATTCTTATTTATAGATCAATGGTTAAGGTAATCTGATACAACACCAATATGTACCCAACTCCCTTCAAGTGAAAAAGACAAGGTCCACTTAGATTGGTGAGAGAATATAATGAAGTCCTTGAATTCTACCTTGTTCTATGCACTAGTCACTTTATTTGGTTTAACTACCCAACCAGTTGAATGCCATGTCAACCACTATGTCAACTCTCCTAATAGATTTTCAAATTTTCACTGACTATCTCTAGAAGATCTAAAGGTGTGATAAACCTACATATGATGTTGTTCCAACATATATGAAAACAATACATTAGAAGTAATTTAGAATGACATGTTGTTTGAGAGTGGGAGTTAGTTATACCTTAGATATCAAACCCTACTCTACAATCAATTCTTCATCCATATTAGTAGAGGAAACATCAATTGCAACAATGTTAGTTGCATCAATGGCGGATGATACCATAATTGATGAAATGGTAGATCATTTTTGTGGATGTGCAAGAGCCAATCAAATAACTTGAATACTTAAAAATCAAAACTTGAATAAAGACGCAATAAAACATATGAAACAAATATTACTTGTTAGTTCTGTTAGGGATCCAAAATGACCAAATTGATAGATGTTGGAATGTAATCACCATCAATATGCATAGAAAACATTAGAATAAAATTTGGTATCTTTCCATACACTCATACAAATAGAATAACTCATTTGAATGAATATCCTTGGGCATTCATAATATTGTTAATCATAAAGTCAAGTGTTTTCCCAAGCAAGTGATGGAAATGGTCTCCCTCTCTAAACATAGCACTTAGACCTCTAAAAGTTGTCATTTCTTCCAGTTTCCCAACATTCTAGTCTTGAGAAGGGTTAGGATATTTAGGATTTTGGGTTTACTTTTCTTCCTCTTAGATTGGAGGGTTTTTTATTTTATTTCTAGGATCCATGTTTTGATGGTTAGGATTTTGAAAATTAGCATTTTCAAGGTTTTGGTTTTGAGGATTTTCAATTGGAAACAAAAAAAAAAATGACTATTTATGACAAACATAATGTTTTTGTTAAACACAAAACATCATTCTAATATCAATAAGAAAATAAAGTCAATGATTTTAGGAAAAATAAAAAGAAATAACCCTACCTCAATAATGTTTTCTACAACAATGAAATTGTCTCCATCCTTATTTACTAGGAATTATTATCTAATGCTCATCCACTGAAATGATTTTAGGAACGATTGGATGGTCATGTCATTAAGGGATGGTCGGTTGGTATTCTCCAAAATGGCTCTATGTCTTTTCTCCTTTACATTTTCTCTCCGATAAACATGTTAAAAATAGAAAACGATAGATCCCTTTGCATTTTGTTTTTTTATATATAGTGTAACACTTATAAGATATAATACATATGTGTCTTATAGTGCATATGCATTATATCATGTGTATGTTCCTTTAAGACTTATCATTTCCCTAGTGAAAGTCTCTACATCCCCAAGGATAACCAACCAAAACATATTTAAATTATAGATTTGTGTAACAATGATGCATTTTAAAAATCAATGATGGCCCAAATTAGTGGAGTCAACATTATGTAGAGGCCATAGAGTGAAATCCTCCATATGCTAGTGCCATTCCTTAAATTAAGGTATAATAGATCATTTTTCAAAACTTTGGAAACTTCAACTTACTATCTCTATCTATTCTTCTATATTGCAAGCATCATATTTTCCTACATAATACATCTTTCAATGGAGATCCTTTAATAATATAGGGTTTTTAAGTTGCTATTTAAAATGACTATACCTTCTTCAATATTTCTCAAGATCACTTTTATGACCCAATACAGAAATGGCATCACCATTCTACATTTGATGTGTAATATCCCTATTTTGATCCTTTAGATGACCCAATACAGAAATGGCACCTCCACTCTACCTCAAATGGAATTGGTGCAACCACAATCTAGAAAATAGATTAAGAGAAAAACATATCACAAGACCATATCATATAACCATTGATCCCTATTCATACATACATATTGTTTCTACATATCTAGTGTGAAGCATATCACTTAAGTTGGAATTATAACCAAGTTACTAGTGACCCATATGCTATGGAGATATTGTAATTGATAACCCTCAAAGGCACTCTCTTGCATTAATATTTTTTTTTTTTAAATAGATATATTTTCATCGCTCTTGTGATGAATAAGATCGTTGATGGTATTGATAGTTTGTCGCAACTATCGAGGCTTCATCCTTCTTGCGACGAACTATCGTTATCGTCGATGATACCTTATCCTTGAAAAGTTTTTCACACGAACTAATTCGATCATCTCTCTTGTGATGAATAAGATCGTTGATAGTATTGATAGTTCATCGCAAGAACTACTCCAGTCGTCTCTCTTGCGATGAATAAGATCATCGATAGTATTGATAGTTTGTCGCAACTTTCAAGGCTTCATCACTCTTTCGACGAACTGTAATTACCGTCGACAATACCTTATCCTTGAATAGTTCGTCACAAGAACTACTCCAATCATATCTCTTGCGACAAGTGCCCTAGGTCGTCCCTCTAGAGACGAGCTTCCTAGGTTGTCGTTCTTGCGACGAACTCCTCCGGCCATCACTCTTGGGATGAACACTGTAAGTCATCTCGCTTATGACGACCTCCTGCGATGATATCCCAGGTTCGTCTCACTTTCCATGACACATGAAGCGACGTTTGGGGTGCCCAAGATTTGTCACAATCTCCACGACATAACGTCGCAAGAGCATCGAAATGGTTGTCGCAAAATGATCGAAATTTACTAGTTCTTGGTAGAGTTTGCTTACAATAATGGGTATCAAGCATATTTAAAGATGAGCCCATTTGAGGCACTTTATGGTGTTGGTTTTTCTTCATATGAGATATGAGATATATTCAATATATTATTACAATAATGAGTGTTCCATATATAGGGATCATAAGGTGACCATCCATGAAAGGATGCGTCCCTTGAATAATCAATAACTATTTATTATTATCATTTACTTATTATATATGATATTTAATAATCAATAATAATCATATTATTAATTATTATCTTTAGAGAATGTCTTCCCGATGTTATCTAAACATCGACACTCCCTCTCAACGAGGGAGACATTCTGCAACATTCCACTCTTGTCTTTGAAGTATACAAACTTCACCCTAGACTCATGAAACTTGTATGTCAGTCTTGGGAGACATCTCTCTCCCACATGAACTGAGGAGAAAATCCTTTTGAGGCTCTCCCTCTGAGCCAATTAATTCAGGCTCACTCTGGGTCCGCATGTAATAACATATAGCATCCTTAGTCTTTATCATTCCTTGTCAAATCTTCATGACTAGGATAAAGACTATACCAAGATCTTTCACCACAGGCACACACCTATGAGTGAATGTCGGCTTGATGCTAATTGACATGTGGAAAGCACTTCAAGCCCCTCGAGTCCATATTATTTCTTGTCATGATCAAGGAAGGACTACGTCTGGGCCCATTTATCACAAGTGCACCTTTGTGATAAATGTATCCTATCTCCCTTGGTCTGCAGCCCAATCTAGGAGAAGTTATGCCCGATGTTGAAACATCAACACTCCCTCTTAGCTAGGGAGGTATCTTTCCATAGTAGTACACAACTATTGTCCAGAGACACACAGTCTTTGCTAGTAGTAAAAAACCACCATATTAGTTAAATAATTTTCACAGATGGCACTCCCATGTGGACTTCTATAGGCTACTCCCTCTAGGAACACTTAGGGTCAACTCCCCATAGTGTGAGACATCAATGGTCAACTTCCTTGTCATGTCCTCATGTTCTCACCACATGGGACGATGGGCTATAATCCCAATTGTACATATTCCTTATTGAATAAGTGTTCCACTTATCCCTTCTCAAATAGTGTCCTCACATATCAACCCAACTCAATTCACAAAGGAGTACGATCTGGAGAAAGTTTGTCACACATGGCACTCCATGTGGACTTCTAGAGGCTACACCCTCTAGAAACACTAGGGTCCTCATGGGACGTGTCCTCATGTGCTCTCCACAAGGGACGTTGGGTTATAAGCCTAATCGCACTTATCCCTTCTCAGATAAGTTCCCCACTTATCCCTTCTCGGATAAGTGTCCTCACAGATCAAATCAACTCAATTCATATAGGAGTACAATCTAGAGAAATCTTGTCACACATGGCACTCCATGTGGACTTCTAAAGGCTACACCCTCTAGAAACACTAGGGTCAACTCCCATAGTGTGTGATGTCAAGGGTCAACTCCCTTGACATGTCCTCATGTGCTCTCCACATGGGATGTTGGGTTATAAGCCCAACCACACTTATCCCTTCTCGGATAAGTGTCATCACAAATCAACTCAAATCAGTCACAGAGTAGTACGATATGGAGAATGTCTCTGGAAACTGCAAACATCAACACTCCCTCTCAGCGATGGAGGCATTCTCTGCCACGCCAAGTTTTTCATGGAAGTACGTGAACTTCGTCTTGGTTTGGTAAGAACATCAACAACCTGCTCATCTATAGGAATGTACTGCACCAATACTCCCTTCCTCTGCACCATGTCTCGGATGTAATGGTACTTGATCTCAATGTGGTTTGATTTGTCATGAAACATTGGATTATCATAGATCTTCACACAACTTTGGTTACCATAATGAATAATGGTGGAATCCATCACATGTTCGAATAAATCTGCAAGGAGCTTGTGAAGCCACACTGCTTCACGGACTGTTATACTTAATGCAATGTACTCTACTTCTGTTGTGCTCAAAGCCATAGAAGTTCATTTCCTTCTACACTAGGAAACCATGGAAGATATCAAAGTGAAGCCAAACCTGAAGGTGTTCTCTCTGTCCACTGCACTCCCTGCCTAATTAGAGTCAATATATTCCTGCCATATCATATCAATACTGGAGGTATATCTCAGACCATGTCGAACTGTGCCTCACAAGTATCTCAACAGATGTTTCAAAATAATCTAGTGTGTTTATATTGGCTGACTTATAAACTGGCTAAGTGCACTCACTATAGAGAAAATATTTGGTCTGGTGTTAACCAGATACATCAATTATCCAATCAGCTGTCTATACAGAGTCAGATCAATTTCGTCAAAATCAAAAGAAGACACACTTAGTTATTTTAGATTCATCATCATTAGTATAGCCATGGGCTTGAATTTCAGTATCTCAAACTTCTTCAATATCTCAACTGTGTACTTCCCCTGACTCGGGAAGATCTCATCAGTTCTCTGCCACACCGCTAGTCCCAAGAAGTAGTGAATCATACCAAGGTTCTTCATCTCAAACTCAGAGTCCAACACATACATGCATTCAATAATAAAGCTCTATGTACTTGTGAGGAATAAATCATCAATGTAGAGGACCAAAATAAAGGCCTCATCATTAATAGTTTTGTAGTACAGGTTGGGATCAACAACACTTTTGTTGAAGCCCAAACTCATCAGGTGTCCATCAATCCTCGCATACCAAGCTCGAGGTTCCTGCTTGAGTCCATACAGGACCTTCTTCAACCTACACACATGAGACTCCTTCTCATGTATGACAAAACCATCTAGTTGCTCGATGTATAATTCTTCCCCAATATCTCCATTGAGAAAGGTTGTCTTCACATCCATCTGATGTAGTTTCCAACCCATGGATGTTGCGAGGGAAATAATCATTCGAATAGAAGTGTATCGAGCAACAAGAGCAAATGTCTCCTCATAATCTATTCCCCCCACCTGAGAGAATGCTCTAGCAACAAAACTTGCTTTGTGCTTCTTGATGCTTACGTCAGTTGTATGTTTGATCTTATAGATCCATTTGGAAGTCACTATAGAATTCCTTTCAGGTCTCAGAACAATATACCACACATCATTCTTCATGATGGACTGATACTCCTCCATCATCCCATCTCTCCATACTAGATGCATCCTCATAACATGAAGGCTCAGAATCAATGATGTGGCTCATAGATGCAGCATAGCACAAATATCTTTGAGGTATATTGCTCTATCGGAAGGTACCACAAGGAGCTACATGTATTTCTGCCTCCTGCTGAGTTTGACGAGTCCATGTAGGTCTCTTCTGACCTACTAGAATATCTCTGGGAACATCAACTGGAGGGGTAGAAGGAACCATCTCTTCTTGTTTCTCACTATTAATATCCATGTGAGATCCTCTAGATCTCATGAAGGCTACCTCCTCCTCAAAGGTAACATCTATGCTCACCTCAATCTATCTCTAACCAGAGATGTAGATCTGGTATGCCTTCGAAGACTCATTGTACCCCAAAAATGTACCCTTTTTGCATGAAGGATCTAGCTTGGCCCTTTTCTTCTTGGGTACATGAATGTATACTGGACACCCAAATATCTTAAGTGTCTAACTTCAGACTTCACTCCGGTGAAGGCCACCTTGGGAGTCATGTTCCTCAAAGTCTTATGAGGACTTATATTCTAAACATACACTGCAGTCATGGATGCCTCTACCCATAGAAACATAGGTAAATGTTAATCATACTATGTAATCTTGGACCATACTTGATATATTGAGGTTCCTTCATGAAACCAATGTCTCAGAAGACATTCATTCAACACAAATCTCGTATGAGGAACATACCCTGTTGCCCTCATCTCACAAGACAATCTCTCCAACGCTACATAGATTTTTTGTATTTGTGGATGGGATCTATCTCCAACAAGGAAAACATGAACCTGCTTATTGATCTCAATCCAACTGCATCCTGGTGTCTTCTTAATGCCTCTACCTTTCATCATTCTCCATACTTCTTCAATGTCACTCCATCTGCCAACTACAACATAGATGTTTGAGAGAAGTGCATAAGGTGTAGCATCATTTGGGTTCAATTCAAAAATGCATTCTGCCACACATTCTCCCAACTCTACATTTTTATGCCATCTACAGGCACAATGCAAAGAACTCCAAAGAGCAACATTCAGTTTTATTGGCATTTTATCCATGAGGCCTTTAGCTTCATCTAGATTTCCCGCTCGACCAAGGAGATCAATCATGCAGCTATAGTGTTCCGTTATTGGGGTAATGTGATAATGTTGTTTCATGTAATTGAAGTATTGATAACCCTCTTCCACTAAGCCTGCATGGAAACATGCAGACAAAACACCAATGAATGGTTTGGTTTCATGCTACAATGTTTCATCAATTCGAAGAGCTCAAGGGCTTCCCTGGCATAGCCATGCATGGCATATCCTGTAATAATTGTTGTCCAGCAGACAGTATCGCATTAATACATTTTGTCAAATATGTCCCACGCCTTCTCCAGGCTCCCACATTTTGCATACATATCCACAAGGGTATTTTCCACAACCATGTTGGACTGGCATCCCTTTGTTATTATTATTTTTTTCATGGATTTCCATGCCATGTTCTAGAGATGCCAAATTAGCACATGCTGAAAGATCACTGGCAAAGGTAAAGTGATTGGGTTGGATGCCTATTTGTTGCATCTGGTGAAAGAATGTCAAGGGAGAATGTTGGACCTGAAATATGCACTTCTTCTATTTTCGAAACTACACCATCCCTTCTTCGAGTTGGTATTGGGTAATCGGGCCCTCTCGAAAGTGAAATTGCATCGAGTAGCCAATGTGAACATATATGCACATGAGACAATTCCTTTGCATCTGTTCTCCAACAAAGATTTTATTTAGTATATCAGATCGAATGCTCTCAGCGTCAATTTGGGTATAACATCGTTCTCTGCAATGTTATCTTCGCTGCTATCGATCAGAGCAGATGCCTCTCAGCCCCAAATGAAACAATCATGAAAATGAAAACGTAGCAATACCGCGAAGATGGACTTGTCCTTGAGAAACCATTTCTGCACTACGTTTCAGACAAGATGCTTTTCTTTGGGACATGTCTCATTGTAGAAATATATATGCGTATGTTGGGCTCAAGAACATGGTGATAACACCCATAGAAGCCTCATCGCCCAGTAGTTAGGTTTAGAGGAAAATCAGATCTCTCATTTTACTGACATAAGTTTATGGAATAATATAGCTTGTATCCAAGAAGCAAGTTTCTTTCAGGATCATGGGCCCTCCTATGAGGGAGTTATCCAAGTCCTACTCTGATACCATGTTGGTTTTTTCTTCATATGAGATATGAGAGATATTCCATATATTATTACAATAATGAGTGTTCCATATATAGGGAACATAAGGTGACCATCCATGAAAGGATGTGTTCCTTGACTAATCAATAACTATTTATTATTATCATTTACTTATTATATATGATATTTAATAATCAATAATAATCATATTATTAATTATTATCTTTAGATAATGTCTTCCCGATGTTGTCTAAACATCAACATATGGTAGAAAGTGCAACAAACCAATGAGTTGGGACAACCTAGCAGACTGCGCAGTTATTGAGCCAGATCTTCTTAGGGAAATGGAAGAGAAGCTGGTAAAGATAAGGTATAATTTAAAGGTTTCCCAAGACAGGAAAAAAGGATGCACAGTTAAAGGAAGAATCCACAGAGAGTTTAAAGTGGGCGATCATGTGTTCTTGAAAGTAAAAGCCAGACATAGTTACCTAAAGTTGGTAAATTGTTTTAAGTTGGAAACACGCTATTGTGGGCCATTTGAAATACTAGAGAGGATTGGTCCTATTTCATATATGCTTGCATTGCCTGCATCCTTATCTATTCATAATGTTTTCCATGTATCATTGCTTAAAAAGTATGTACATGATGCTAATCATATTATTGATTGGAATGTGATTCAGGTGGAGCCAAAAGGTGATTTTCGAGTGTGATCAATTTGCATACTGGACTGGAAAATAAAACAGCTCTAGAATCGATCCATGGAGCTAGTAAAGGTCCAATGGACCTAGTACGATCCTAAGGATGCAACTTGGGAGCGTGAGGATGTTATGCGGGCAAAGTATCCACATATTTTTGAATTTTTTTGAATTTTTTTATGTACATGTGTATATAATGCACTAGGGACGATGCATAAATAGGGGGGGGATGTTATGTCCCTAATCCAAAGCCTTTGTAATTGTACATATAGACTACTGAGCCATTAGTATCAAAGAAAGCATGTGCACATTTCATAGTGATGTGTGCACCTGTGTAAGTGTGCATGATTTCACATCAAAGGAAGGGTGTGCACATTTCACAGTGTTGCATGCACTTGAGTAAGTGCACGAAGATTATCTAGAAATGTGCATCGAACCGAGTTATATATATATATATAAGGATGTATATGTATTTGAGGTCGGAGAGCTTGTGTGGTTATGAGGCTAGTGAGTCAGGAAGCAAATAGGTCAGTGTGCCTATCCTTGTAAAATGTAATTTCACTCAAGTTATTAATAATATCACATCAATAGACACGGACATATCAGACGAAAAGAAATGGGGGGATAACTCCACCGAAAAGGAAAAAAAGGGGGGGGGGGACTTAGGTCCAAGGGAATATTTTATTAATATTTCCAAAAAGTGTAATGTTGGATATTTATTTATCCGAAGTTCCCGAGGGATGGGAATGGGTCACCAAGTGGCTAAAGTTAGTTCTGAAGGTGACAAGTGTCAATTTTAAGGCATGTAATATATATTGTTGGCCTTAGTGTATTTCAGGGGAGAACTCATTCATTTTGGAATGCATTCGTTTCTCATGTGCGGAAGGGGTTGAACCATTTGAGAATGGATGATTATTACATTATCTGTAGATAATATCTTGTAAGGGGTTTTCTATATTGTAACCATAGTTTTGTTGTCGAAGAGGCTGGTTGTTAGGCCCGTGAGCATTCTCTCTAGGTGAGGTATTTGTTGTCGAAGAGGTGGGTTGTCAAGCCCGTGAGCTATTGGACACACCAACCACACTAAGAGGGGGGTTGAATTAGTGTGTGGGATTTTACAAATTTTTCTCACTTCATGTTAGCAACCATTTCAAAACATAATATTACACATCATCATTGTAAGATTGCATGTAACCATTCACCAATGACATACATCAATAATAAAGAGCAATCAATCCATAAGCACAATGAACACAAGAGACACCATATGTATGTGTAAGATTTTGTATTATGTTTTACATGTGAATACAATCATGGGGGTTTTATCAGCACCAACTAAAGTAAGGAGCACCAACTCCAAGGAGAGCACAAACTCTCAAGCAAGACTCGGATTGTCGCAAGACTCAACTTGTCGATAGAATGAAATCTATCCAACTAGAATTGATCTAGTAGTAAAACCAGCATAAATACAAGTCAACCAGTTATATATGCTCTAGTTCATAATCAGAGATCTACAACAAATGTTCATCACAAGAATCTTCCCATACAATCAACCAAACACTTCATCAACCTCCCTTCATTCACGATGCCATGCGATCAACAAGTTACCTCAACTTGTATGATTCACCACAAGCTCATTTTTTTGTTTTTGATTCTAAAATTTCTATATGAGGTACTCATGCATGTACTATCATACCTCTAAAAATTTCACAGTCTACAAAGCCATAGAAAAAAAGTTATAGCAGAAATACCAAGCTATAGTTTGAAACATATTTTCAGGATTATTCAGGAACCCTAAATTCCACAAAGAATATCTCTGAAAATATTGTGATTCAATGGATGAAATTTTAACCATATATACTTTGATATATTATGTCCATCTCCTCCAAATTTCAGGGTCTGGAAATTCCCATAACAGAAGTTATAGCAAATATGGCAGACCCTCCTGAATTATGTCCTATTCTAGAGAGCTCACTTGTATAGAATTCCCCGCATGGAATATTTGTTGTATGGATCTGAAAATAGTACACAACATACTGTTAAATGTACTATAACCAATACATTTGGTCTTACTGAATTTGGATCTGGTATGAATAAGTTATGACGTTTTTACCCGAAACACCCATTTTAGACTAGTTTTGGGACTATCCACAAACCCTATTTTTCACGGAGTGTAGCTCCCAAAATACAATGACCCACAAGCTGAAATTTTTATCACAGTTACTTGGATATGTTTTCGCAACGACCTCCATATTTAGTAGTCTGAATCATTGTAGAAAAAAATTTATTGCGAAAATAGTGAGATGACCTGTAAATAACATACCTTAGAAAGCATCATCAAAAGAATTTATCCTCCCTTGAATTTCGGCCTTCCTTTCTTCACCTTCCCTATGAAATTCTCCTTATATCTCCTCTGGTTACCTCAGTCACTTGTAGATATTCAATATGCTCAAAAAAATGGATACTAATGGGAGACCCTTGCTCTCTTATTTATACTCTCCAAGTAGCTTCCTCCACTTTGTCCACTTAACCGATTTCTCCACTTCGCCACTTTGTCCACTTAACCATTTTTTCACTTAGCCACTTTATCCACTTAACCACTTTGTCCACTTAACCAACTTTGTCCACATAGCCACTTTCTCCACTTGACCACTTTGTCCACAAATAGTAAACTCTCCAATTATAGTTGCAACTAATTTATTTTTAATTGTTTTCTTGTTGCAACCACTTAACCCATGACTAACCACTTTGACTGGTCAACTTCTTCTAGGGGATTCTAGAATAATTTGACTTATTTGACCTTCTATAGGCTTCTATATAACTCATGAGGGTTCTCCAACTTCACATGGCCATAACTCTCTAATTGTGAGGAGTTATGTGACATTCCACGTATCACCGAAAATGGCATGGCATATACTATCCATATGGAATAGTTTCTCCTGCAAATTCACTGATATTCATTACGTTATTCCTTAATCAAACCTGGGTTCCCTAACCACACTGTTGGGATACCTAACCATTTGGACTTCACAAAGGGTCTTCCCGAGAGGGATTTCACCATAAGGGGACCACTTTGAGAACTTTATCCAAGAGCGTATTCCCATTAGGGATTTCACCATAAGGGGACCACTTTGGAGTTTATCCATTTGGTTATTCATATCAACCATGACAAGACAATAATGACCAACCTTTACATCATCTTGTCTATACATCAACCCATGAAAATACATCACTATGACACCACTTGACATCATTGACATCAATTACATCTATGACAACATAGGCCATCAATCAATACATCAATGATACTATGAAAAAGACATCAACTCTTTGCCATCAATCATTTGACATCAATGACAACATAATGCAACATGAGCATTCTCTCCAAGTGAGAGTTTTGTTGGGAATTGTTCCTTGGTATGCTAGGCATTAGTTGTAGGGCTCTAAGACTTCATGTTTGTCTTGTTTCTAGAACCCTGGAAGGGAAGTGGGGTAGTCGAGGGACTGTTGAGAAGAGAAGGGGCACACTTCCTTGGGTGGAATAGGCATGTGGGGAATGAGAAACTGTAGACTAGTTGCAGCAGCGGGCACCTTGGACTGAACAATTATGTTGATTATCAGACCTTAGCATGTCATTAGGAACCCTTTTTCCCTGGTGGAGTTAAGCCCCAACTTAGGGGTGACCTATTGTTGAAAGTATGTGAGCAACAATGTCTATGGCTAGGAGGAGTGTTTGCATTCTACGCGCAGTTGGTGACTTTTCATAAATGATAAGTGTCCTTTATGTGCTTGTCTTATTTACTGTGCACTTAATTATCTAAGTTTAATATGGGTTTAATTCTTGTATGTTGTTTCATAGAAGTAATTGTTGTTATTCTATATAATGTTTCTTGCACGTGTAAGTGTGGTGTCAATATTCAGTATTTGTAGTCATGCATGAGTATGACAATTATTGTTAGTTTTTCCTATTAAGTTAAATTTATGATAATGGTCATGAGTCTCTGAGGTGAGGTTAGAATGGTCATGTGCACCGGGAAATACGTTGTGTGTACAGGAGGAAATATTCACTTGTGCGCATAGGGAAGCATTCTGCACACACAAGGAAAACATAATTGGTGTGTGACGCCAGAATGGTTGTGTGTGCAGTAGAGATCACATGTTCAGAGTGGATTATACACACAGTAATGTTGTGTGATCAGCATGTTTTTGTGTGTAGTTGTATTGTGTTACTTTCGCTGTTATAAATTCTGTCAGAAGAGGAAAATTTGGGTGGCGTGACTCAACTTGGAGTCGAGCATGTTACTTCAAGTATTTATGTACAAACTAATATTATAGAGTAGAATTTGTGCACTAGATTTTGGGAGGGTAAGCTTGGTAACGTTACAAAGATGGTATCAGAGCATGGTACCCATCTAGGAGGCTGGGTACATGACATTGTGGTATCAGAGCATATTGGGAATGGTGATGTTACATTATGGTATCAGAGCAGTTTGGTAATGGGGATGTTACACTACTTGATGGAGATCATTGAGTTGAGAGATTAGTTGGTTTCCATAGGGGTGAAAATTGAAGAAGAGGAGATGGTACCTGTTGGAGCCGGAGGTCACTCCTGGATTGCTTGCAGGAGCAGAGCCCAACACCCATCAGTTTAATGTCACGATTTGTTTGAAAGGGTGATCGAACGGGAGGAAACTCAAAACAGTATCGTCTCAACTCGTAAACCAGACCAAGCATGCATGACGAGTGAGGTCTTGATAAACTTCAAACAGTGGGTTGTAGTAAAAGGGTGAGTAGGCGGAAGACTTGCATGAGGAAAGTGCAAAGGTCTATCACAGACATCAGGTGTGTAATAGACTAGAGGAGAAAGTCTTTGAACACAAAGTCACTTTATATTCAAACACAGAGAACCAGAGAATACAAAAATGCCACAACAAATCCTTTATCATAACATAACTATAACAATCCACATGAATCATTCAACTGTGAACTCTCCGGCATAAGATGAAACAAAGATGGAAAAAGAAGAATTGTTTGTCATAAACCAAGAAGTCTCAAACACAGAGGCATAACCAGGAAACCAGAATGTTTGATGAATCTTTACAGTCGGGAGCTTAGCTCTACCATCGATACATACAAAAATGGAAAAAATGCCTACATATACTCAAAACATCAACAACAGCAAAATCAAGACACTGCATTGAAGGCTTTGCGTCTGCATGGCTTTCTGACAGTCAACCTCTGAAAGATTGTGCAACTTATGTCAGACGCAATCTGACTCTTTGACAGTTACAACGACGAATTGACGTGCCTTTAATTTGATGCAGGACGTCCCCATTATGGTGGAGACGATGTCTAACCACCACCAACCGCTTCAATAACTGCTTCTTGGGGTTGAGGACGATCTGGCCAACTCAACACCTCGGGATGTGGAAGTCCTCTCATGCTTCCACCTGGAATAACTGAATGGCTTAAAGAATGGGCATGGAGGCCAACTCGGAGGAAGGGGCGCATGACAGGAACGGTGGCGCCGAACTATGAGGGCGTGATGGGAGTGACGAGGTGTGCATAGGACGACAGGGGACATGGTTTAGTGGGAAGCTGACGTGGAGGGACAAGGACATGTGGCGAGTAGTAAATGGATGGTGAGGCAAGGAAAAGGGCCATGTGGACGAGTGAGAGAGGGAGGAGCGGCGACACATGGCAGCAAGGAAAGGTGGAAAAGGGGAGATGAAAAGGCAGGGGAGAAGGGCCCACACTGGTTAGGCACAGGACAGCTGAGAAGGACGAGGCTACACGAGAGCTGTTGATCTGGGCGCCTCGATCGTGGCCGTCGGGAAGCTGCGTACGCGATTCCGGACCCCCCCCCCCC